>VMDR010011948.1:0-27522 GCA_007922815.1 Macrotus californicus
GGGGGGGGTATATTAAATAAGAATCTAAACCCGTGCCCATACTTTGCACAAAGTGGCAAGAATTCCCAAGGATGCTCATCTTACAAATAACTATCATGTATCACTTTGTGTGTTTTCATTATTATCACTACAAATCGTATGGAAAGCAAACAGTATCTAGCAATCACAGTAACATCTTCATTAACACTGTCGTTTTGAAATATGATAATTGTATCTGGCTTTACCCTTAGCCTATATTCTCAGCTCCATAATATTGGGAACGCTTATTTCAGCCTAAAAATGGGAGGCATACTTGCATTTGGAAACAAAATCCTTGAGCAGTCATTAAAAAATTAATCCATTTGTCAGTTCATCATCTCTCAGTGGAATACTTCAGGCAGCTAAGCACAGTGCCCGCCATCTGATTCACGGGGCTGGTGAACATTTGGAGATCCAATTACTGAGGGGTGCTCTTTAAATACAGGAAAACACCAGGTTTCTTCGTCATATGGAAGTGCTGTCCATTTCTTTGGACACATCCAAGGAGTCTGTGCCAATTAAACTGTGTGGCACTGAGAGAGAAAGCAGACAGCAATGAGAGCCGCCACTTATTCAGCCCCGCCTGTGCGCCAGGCACCGCGCTGACTGCCGCAGGTGCACGGCCTCGCTGGCCCTCTTTGCGAAGTCAGCACTGTTATCACCGTCGTTCCGCAGGTGCATGAGCTGAGGTGCAGGGTTCGCAAACCCAGGTCCGCCGAGGCCCCACGTCTGTAGTCCTAGCCATGTGGCTGCACCACCTCCCTAGAGCAGGGCTCCTTAGCCTCGGCCCTGTGGACATGTGGCCCAGATCATTCTTCTTTATTGGAAGAATGAGAAAGCAACTGCCCTGCACATTGTAGGGTGTTTGGTGCTGTCCCTGGTCTCCACCCACTAGATGCCAGTAGCATCCTTTCAGTTTTGCTTGCCAAAATTTCTCCAGGCATTGTCACGTGTGCCCTGGGCAGCAAAGTCACCCCTGATCAAGAGCCACTGCCAGGGAGCTAAGTTTACCTCCATGTACTGCTTATTAAAGCAAACACTCTCATACATTCGCAGTGTATGCACATTTGTACATTCTCGGTGTAAGGATGGGTCATCCGTTTTTCAAACGGTAATGTAGGTGATTCTCATAGTTATGTTAGCCACATTATAGATGATTAACAAAAAAAGATTCCACAAAACTTTGGGAGAAAAATTATTAAGTCAACATGCCTTCATTAATATCACTTTTTTTCTGTTAATTTTTTTTCCTTTGGGGCCCTAAATGAGTGATTAAGAGATTTCTGTGCTTATATATTTATTTATTTTTAAGGATAATTTTATTGATTATGCTATTACAGTTGTCCTAATTTTTCCTCCTTTGCCCCATTCCACCTAGTACTCCCCACTGCCTCCAGCAGTCCCCACACCATTGTTCATGTCCATGGTCATGCATATAAATTCTTTAGCTACCCCATTTCCTACACTGTTTTTAACATGCCCTTGTCAGTTCTGTACCTACCAATATGTACTTCCTAATCCCTGTACCTTTTCCTCCGTGCTCCGCTTTCCCCCTCCCAACTGGTAACCATCCAAATGATATCCATATCGACAATTCTGTTTTCTTGTTTGCTTAGTTTGTTTTTTAGAATCAATTGTTGACAGTTGTGAATTTATTGCCATTTTAATATTCACAGTTTTAATCTTTTTCTTAAATAAATCCCTTTAACATTTTGTATATGAGGGCTTGGTGATGATGAACTCCTTTAGCTTTATTTTGTCTGGGAAGCACTTTATCTGCCCTTCCATTCTAAATGATAGTTTTGCTGGATAGAGTAATCTAGATTGTAGGTCCTTGCTTTTCATCACTTTGAATACATTTTGCCAATCCCTTCTAGCCTGCAAAGTTTCTTTTGAGAAATTAGCTGACAGTCTTGTGGGAACTCCTTTGTAAGTAACTCTCTGCTTTTCTCTTGCTTTTAAGATTCTCTCTTTACCTTTAACTTTGGCATTTTAATTATAATGTGTCTTGGTGTGGTTCTCTTTGCATCCATCTTGTTTGGGACTCTCTGTGCTTCCTGGACTTGCATGTCTATTTCCTTCACCAAATTAGGGAAGTTTTCTTTCATTATTTTTTCAAATAAGTTTTCAATTTCTTGTTGTCCCTCTTCTCTTTCTGGCACCCCTATGATTCGAATGTTTGTACATTTGAAGATGTCCCAGAAGCTCCTGAGCCTATCGTTGTTTTTTTGAATTCTTTTTTCTGCTGGCTGTTCTGATTGAATGTTTTCTTCCTTATGTTCTAAATCATTGATTTGATTCTTGGCTTCATCCCCTCCACTGTTGGTCTCCTGCTAGAGTTTTGTTCTGTTCTTTCATTTGGGCCATATTTCTTTGTCTCCTCACTTTGGCAGCCTCCCTGTGTTTGTTTCTATGTGTTAGGTAGAGCTGCTTTGACTCTCTGTCTTAGTAGCATGGCCTAATGTAGGAAAGTGCACTGTAAGTTGGGTGGGGTAGAGCCTTAGATAACCACCTGTATGGGGCAACCCGTGTGAACCAGGTGGTGTAGTCTCAGCTATGGTGTCACTACTCTGTGGCTCTGTGTGTGGGAGGGCTCAGAAAAGGGACAATGGCTGCTACTTGGCCTCTGGAATTTTGTCCAGGAGGAAGCTGCCCCCCAGCACTTGCCCTGATGCCAGACTCTTCAGTTTCTCCCCGTGTGTCACCGGTGCCCTTCCAGCTACTGCCCTGGTGCTGGAGCCCAGAGGGAGTGAGTCTGCGTAAGTCCTCAGTCTGCTATGGACCCTTTAAGAGGAGATGCCTGCGAATCCTGCAGTTTCTTCAGCCACCCCAGCCCCCACTGGTTTTTACAGCAGAAGTTATGGGGTACTGGAACCCTGGGCTGAGTGGTCTGGTTTGGGGCTGGGATTCCTCACTCACAAGATATCCTTCCTGATTTTTATCTACCACATGTGAGTGTGGGACCGATCTCCATCCCTCCTACCCGTCTGAATGAATGCGACTTCTTTAATTCCTTGGTTGTTGGACTTCCTCACAGCTCGATTTCCTAATGATTCTGGGTGATAATTGTTTTGTGGTTGTAATTTTTGCTGTGGTGGTGAGAGGAGGCAAGCCATGTTTACCTATGCCTCCATCTTGACCAGAAATCCTCCTGTGATTATATATTTATACCAACAAAGATTGGTAGAAAAATAGCTGAAAAAAATTTAACCACAGTGCCCCAGATGCCAATGAATAGTATCCCCTAGACTCTAGGTCCCAGGAGAAGAGGATGGAAACCCTCTTGTTCATTTTTACATCCCCTGAACCAAACATCATGCCTAGCATATTGTCACGGATCCATAAATACTTCTTTGTAAGTGTATGACATTATGGTTAACCTAGTACAGGTTTTGAATGCTCTACTGTAGCCCTATCTGGACTTGACATTATTACATTTTGCTTTAATTAGTGGTATAGATGTGCATATGATGCCTTGTCAATCATATTTACAAATGTAATGAAACCAGAAGGAATAGCTAACACACTGCATGAGGAAATAGGTTGTAAAAAGCTGCTAAGCTGGGCTGGCTGTAACAAGGTGAAATTTAACACGAACAAAGGCCAGTGAGGACAGCCCATCATGTGGACGGTGAGTGGCATGCTGAGGCTCTCAGCCAGGGAAAGGCAGAGATCACACTCAGACCTCTTGAGAGCCACTCTCTCCTGGCTCTGCTTTGTCTTGGTCGGGGTGCACCTGAGACGTCTCGTCCTGTCCATGCCCCGTGCTCTACCAGAGTTGTGTCTCTAGAAAATAGCCACTGGCCTATGAAGAGCTCAAAAACCATGCCAGATGAGAGACATGGGTGAGGGTGCTCAAAACAGCAGACCTGCCACAGAAAAGACTTAAGGGACTATAACAGTCATCTTCAAGCATCTGGAATATGTCCATGTGAAACAGAAATTAATTATGCACTGCCATGGAGTGCTGAACCAGGACCCCTGAATGGAAGCTACAGACAGAGCAGCATATTTTATGCCAGCATAGTAATGAGCTTCCTAATGGTGACTTGTCCTACATTGGAGCAGGCCCCCCTGGGGAGTACAGAGCCCTCAGTCATCCGAGGGGAGCATGCAGATGACCGCCAGTGGGAGTCTGAGCCCAAACCGAGGGGGGAAGTGCCAGAGGTTCTCAGGAATGCTTCCTAGTCCTCAGGGTATGTGAACACTTTCTTACTGGCTGGTAGTGACCTTGTAAACTACTCTGTGTAATTCTGTTCATTAAAAGCATGATCTAATGCACATACTCAGTCACAGGGTAAATAAAATAAGGAGGAGAAGGAATCTTACCATATGCCATATAGAACAAGAACCATTTCCTCCTATGTGCCAAGCACTGTGTAAAGCACTTCACCATCACTATCCCATCTATTCCTAATTTTTTTAAAAAAACATGAAATAGGAACTGGGATTATCACCATTCTATAACTGAAGAAACTGAGTCACAGAGAAGTGAGGTAACTTGTCCAAGGTCACACAGCTAGTAATTCCAGCCTTGCTACTGGAACCAAGGTCGGTCCAAAGCTGCAAAGCCTATTTCACAACTACACAGCACACCACCTCCCCCTTTCAGCAAGGGCACACTCTTCTGTTTGGAGTGTCAGCCATTCCTGGAGTTTGAGACATATAGCGGTTTAAATGCAGATACCTAAAGCATCTTCCAAATGAGGTTTTAAAATATATTATTTCAAAAATTATTTATGGTTTTTCTATGACCCATAATATCACCCCCCTTCAAATGGTGCAAATTGCTACAAGTTGACTTGAAGTAAATGAGCAAAATAGAGTGTTTAGAGGTTGTTTTGTTTTAAGTCTAGAGAAAGAAGATGATGTGACATTGCTAACACTGCTCTGTAAATGAAGGAACTAGAACCCAGGCCTCCGGGCTGAAAGCACCAGCGTGAGGACAAGATTGATCATTTTCATTTCCGCAGATTCAGGACATTTTAGTAGTCACGTTTTCTGAACGATGATATCATTAGAGATTCTGGTCTCTTCTGATCAGGAGGATCTTGATGGATTATCTTCTCTTTTATAATTATCTTAGTGGATGTTTCATAAAACCAAACTGATTTTTTTTAACTGTTTTCTCTACCTTTATTACTTCAGTGCCAAAAAGACACCACAAAGCTCTAAACCATTCCTCCAGAGAGTACGGCATTCAGCCTATCCGCAGCTCTGATTTAGTTGACGGTAACTTCAACTTTGCCACTTTCATCTATCTGGTGGCTTCCTGTTCTTGGGTGGCACTGCTTCATGCCCACCATTCCAGACAATAATCAGCAGAAGACTTAAAATCCAGTTCAGCATCTAATTTCTAAATTTAATGCTGCCCCAGTGCTCACGTGCACTTCAACCCTTACTAAAGGTCATAATTCTGGGTTTGTCATTCATGCCAAGCATCAAGGCAATTGTAGGAGGAGCCAAACACATCACAGGACTTAAAAGGGCATACATAGTTTTGCCAAAAGGCAGGCTTTTGGGCCAAAAAGTCTGTTTTTATCTGTCATGGCCAGGGCCATCTACTGCTAATGAAAGAGTCTTGCGCTGCATATTCCCCGCCCACCCAGGCACATCTGAAACAGCTTCCCTGCTGAACCTCTTACCATAACACTTACTCATCAGGGCACCATTCTGCCATGCCAAATTGTGTTTTAAAGAGTGTTTGTATGACTTTATGAAGTGGAATGGAGATCAGCACATGTTTTATTCACAGATTTCCTGTTTTTACATTATTCCACAGGGGAAACGTTTATTAAAAGAGTGTTCTTGGTATACTTGATGGTGGGGAATATTCTAAATCAGGAACTAAGACATTTATTTCCTAAATGAACGTGTCATGGGAGACATCTCTACAAGTCCAAGGAGCACAGAGTGTGAAACCATGAACACGCACCTCCCACCGCATGGGAGCCACCCAGAACACTCACCTCCCACCGCATGGAAGCCACCCAGAACATGCACCTCCCACCGCATGGGAGCCACCCAGAACACTCACCTCCCACCGCATGGAAGCCACCCAGAACATGCACCTCCCACCACATGGGAGCTACCCAGAACATGCACCTCCCACCGCATGGGAGCTACCCAGAACACCCACCTCCCACCACATGGGAGCTACCCAGAACATGCACCTCCCACCGCATGGGAGCTACCCAGAATGTAGGAGGTGTTAGGTTGTTCGGGAGATTCGGACAGAAGAAATTAGGAACTGACCTGAGCAAGAATCATCCTATGAGCATTGAGGAATATACCAGGGCTGCTGTGTCAAAAGCCATGTGACATCAGTCTCTGTCCTCATTCATACTTCTGACTAGTGTAGTTGGCCTTCACATGCCGCCTTTAGAAGGCCATGGCTAACCGGTCTGAATTAACCAGGGGAGGAGTAAGTATGGAGGAGAAAACAGATGACCACTAAGGCATGGCCTTATTTATTATAAGGGTAAAGAGGAAATATGTCATTATTAAAGCCTTGTTTCTTTGTGATATGCAGCCTATAAGCAAAGAGATCGGTTACCTTCCCTTCCCCACCCCAATCCCACCATTATTTATGAAAGATACCAAAGATATGTCTCACATCTTTGAGATAAAAGGAAACCTTTTGGTGCTGGAGAAAAGAAATATTTAAGCCAAACTGAAGGCATCAAAAATAAGTAACTGCATTTGAAAATCACAGCCATATTGAACAATAAACAATTTATGGAAGGAGCCCAGAAAAAATGTTTTTTAAAAAATTGAAAAGCATAGCTTCTGACAAGTATTCTTTATTCATGAGTGCAGTAGGATTTTTCAACAAACACAAAAATACAAAATAAAATGTAAGTTTGACACACACATTTGTCTTTGAGGCTTGGCAAAAAAAAAAAATCTAGGCAGATATAAGGTTAATTGCAAAGTTCAATTCTATGGTCATTTCCACACTAATTGAGAGAAAAGAAGTCAGGATTCTGTGAAACTGTTAATGATCCAAAATCATTGATAGTTGACTAGGGAAGTGTTTTGGCCTCTGACTTGAATAGAGGTGAGCATAGGGATGTAGCTTTTCAATTTTCAAAAAGATAAGGAAGTGTCGTAAGTGCAGCCCAGATGCCCGAGCTTGGAAGCTTCTCTTGTCTGCCTTCCCTCTCAGCTTCTCTCTGCCTGTCCTGAGGTGCTGCTGGGCCACACTCCCCAGACCAGAGCTGGGCTCACTTTCAGCTGGGTATGCAGATACCCTTTGTACTCTCCGTCCTGTTCCCTTAGAGCTCCAGTGATTTTGTAAATGTGCGGGTGTGGGGCTGAGGGGGCACACGGACCGGGCGGGGGTGTGGAGAAGGTCTGCCTCCCAAAGATTTTGTCTCTGTAGCACACCCCCAGGTCTAACAGTCCCCCAACTGTTTGGCACTACCAAAAACAAAAGTGCCACCTCTCTTAAACATTTGTCTGGTCCCAAGGCAAATTGGAATATGAACTGTTTCACAGGACTCTGCATGCAAAGTGAATAGCTGTCAGCAAAGCTATAATGAGGGAGATGAGATGCCGTCAATGAACTTGAAATGATGATTTTCCTGGGAGCAGCACATTATGTCTTATCTCTTCTCTACCCCTCTCCTCACATGGCCTCCCTCCAGGATAATCTAGCATTTTCTCAATATCATTTCAAAAGGGGAACTCCCTACATAGCTCTTCAGAAAAACTTTGACAAATTAATAGACAAAACGCTCTTCTTCCTTTTCAGATGGACATGTTGCTAATGTTTTCTTAAAATTCCAGATGTGTTTTCGGCCAGTTATTACAGCTGTCCTCCAGTGTCCTGTGCATTTAAACAACCCAGTGGCTTCACTGGCTGGCGGCTGGAGCAATGCAGGTGCCCCAGGTGTCGAGCGGGAGCCTTGCCTCGCAAGGTTTCCAGTGCACTTACGCGCGTGTTCAGTGCCACTGGCAGCAGCTCTTCTCCTGGCTATTATTTCATTGGTCTGTGGGAACATTTTAGGTCTCAACAAATGTTTTTAAATAAAAGTATGACTTGCCGTGCCAAAAAAAGTCACTTTCCTGACTCTCACTCGTAGGAAAGGCTTCTGCCACAGCCTTGCTCACATCACCCTTGCTTCTGGAGGAAACCACATTTCTGTTGAACTGTCCCTGATCCCTTTTCCCTAGAGATGGCTCAAGACTTCCCTTCCCGAGTGAGACCTCGAACACCTGGCCCTAGATTTTGCGGCCTGACCCCCAGGACTCTGCTGCTCTCCCCTAAACTACGTGACATTTGTGTGCCACGTGGATGGTGTTTTCACCAGTGGCAGCCGTTGTCTCAGGCAGGTATTTCCTCTCCTCTGACTGTGTCATACCTTCTTCATGGCAGACACAGGCTGTGTCCCTTTTCTATGGCCCAGAGATCCCTGCTCTGGATGGTGGGGCTCACGGATGCCAATGGGGCCCGGTGCTCTAAGCCCTCTGAGGCAGTCCACTGTGCCAGCTCGATGCTGGAATGTTCTAAGTCTACGCCCCCAGCAGCGTGTTGTCTGATGGACACAGCCACAGACAGATGAGAATTCCCCATGGTCAGTGCCCTTGCGGGAAAGGAGGGGCTGCAGAGGCGGCACACAAGGGGCCAGAGAGCACAGCCAGAGCCAAGAGAGGAAAACAGGGAGGTAGGAAGTCAGATGGGAGGGAGCAGGAAGGCAGAATTGTGTGGAAAAGGGAAAAAGCTTTTAAAAAATGTGAATAACTTCATTTTATGTTTACTTCTTGGAACCTAAATGGAGCTTTGTGATGTGCTGAGAAAAGTAAACTTATTTTTAAATGGCATTTAGGCTGTGCTTTAAAAGTCGAAGCACAGCCTATGTGGGGCTGAAATGGATGCTCTATGAGTAGCTGCGAGAAACACGGAAGTTACCAGAACAACTGACCATGGTCTCCATCTCTGAATTCCAGCACCAGGTGCCATTCTGGCAAATCTGTTCTCTGTGTCCCACCAGCTAAAAGGTCTTCTGTTTGACCTTCACCATCTGCCTCCTAACAAATCCGACCCAAATCCAAAGTGAACAGGTGGACCGGAGCCCTGGGGTTTGGCACTTTTCTGGGGAAAACTAGTGAAGTTCGTTAACTGTTAGCAGTTTGAAACACTCATTTACAAGTTGAACCGAAAGCACAGTCGTTCTCTGAATATGCCTTCCCAGGGTGAGATGTATGAATATTAGACACTCAGGAAACAGGCTAATTTAGAAGGAATCCGAGTCCTTAACGAACGTTTCCTGCAGATTCCAATGACTGTACTCTTTTTGCCATTTAAAGAAGTGTGCCCCTTTTACTGTCATTAGCATGCACTTCTTAGAGATTCACTGCTCCACGACATGGTGACGACTGTTTTTCCGTGGGTATGTACAGACTCAGCACCCAGGGGTCCTGCACTGAAAATTAGAACATGCTCATTCAAACAAGGTCTCCCCAAACCAAGACTAAAACCCAAATGCCACAACCTCCCACATTCGGCCAAGTGCTCTATAAATTCCTAAATTGCCACATGCATGTGATAAAAGAAAAATAAACTATATCAAAATGGAACATTTTGGTCAATCTCATATTGTAGCTTGCTACAATGTAACGCAAGCTGAAGATTTAAATGGATGACTAGAATCAGGACAAAGGTGGTGTATCAGTCTGCTAGGGCTGACATAACAAGCAGCAGAGACTGGGAGCTCAAACAACAGGGATTTATTTCCTCACAGTTCTGGAGACTGGAAGTCCAAGGTCAAGTTGCCAACAGCATGGGTTTCTAGTGAGGCTCTCTCCTTGAGTTAATGTGGCCTCCTTCTCTCTGTGCAGTCACATGATTTCTTTGTGTGTGCATTGGGGGGGAGGAAGAAGAATGGAGGGAGGAAGGGAGGGGAGGGGAAGGGAAGAGAGAGAAGAAAGGGAGGGGAGGGGAGGGGAGAGGACGGGGCAGGGGGGCAGGGGGAGGAAAGGAAAGCAAAGGGAGAGATCTGGTATCTCTGCTTATAAAGATACTGACACTAATCCCATCAGATCAGGGCCCTACCCTTACGACCTTCATTTAACCTTCATTACTTCTTTATTCCAAATACAGCCCCAATGGGGGTCAGGGCTTCCATGTAAGAATTTAAGGGGCATGAGGGACACCATGCATTCAGTCCCTAAGGTGACATTTCAACCAAAAAAGCTATGAAGGTATTTTTCACACTTAGATTGACACAAGCACTAAGGAATCCCTAAGTGCTGGTTGAACCCACTGAGTTGAAGTGACTTTCCCAGTGGTCACACAGCAGCTGACTGGCTGAGACTGGGTTTCAGGACCCCAGGCCATTGTTCTTGCCCACACAGTATGGTGCTCCCCCACCCTACCCTTCACCCTGGCAAAGTGCTGCTACTGCTTAGGTGGCCACAGCTTTTCATGTTTCTTAGCAAAGCCTATTGCTGTCTAGTCTTCAGAAATATACCCCCAAATCGAGGTTTTTCTCTCCATTCTTTTGCTTTATGTTCTGGTCCATGTCATTTTTGTTTCAATTAGTGGCACAAAATCATTACTGGTCTCCAAGCCTTCATTCTTTGAGCAAGACACAACTTTCGAGCAAGACTCTAGTGTCCATAACAACTCCCTTGGTCCCAGGACTGGAATCCCGAAGGTCCTGTTGCTATGTCAGGGTAGTCATGCGGATGGCCTGAACCTGCAGGGCTCCTTCTCCAGTCTGGAGTGCGTGCCTTGAGCCTGTTATGCACTGGGAAGAGAAAGGGTGCCGAGTGAGGGCTCAAGGCCATTGCTGTGAACGGTAGTTAGGGTGATGTCTGCTAGCTGCTATAACAAAAACGGCCAACGTCAGTGGTTTAACACAATGTTCTTTCTCGCTCACCATTTGGCTCCATGGCAAGTGGTCCTTCTGAACCTTTTTCCTCTGAGTGGTATCTCAACAATTCAGGACGAGACGTCTGTAGCTCTGCCACTCCTCCAGGAGGCAGAGCCGTCTGCTTGAGGTCAGCAGCGGAGCAAAGATGGAGAGTGAGGAAGACCTTCCGGAGTGTTCTATAGTCACTAACAAAAACGGTGTCTACTCCTTCCCACTGCCTTTATTGACCAGGACCCTGACACAGGACCCCAAGCTCACAGCAAGGGTGCCGGGGAGAGGCCCTCTTTCTGCACGCTGAGGAAATGGGACCCGTTAGCACCTGGCTGGTCTCCAACTCAGCTCGCAAACCTTTTCTTCACTGGCAAGAAACATCTTGGTGCTTAGGTGGGCTCATCTGGCTTGGTGGCACTGGGGATGGGGAGTGGGGGTGGGAGACCACCAAATAATTCTCAGGAATTCCACTTTAGCTGTGACGTGAAACGCAAACTCTTTAACAAATCCCAGGAGACGTAACACAGCAGTGCTGTATCATGGTCAAGGGCATTCTCTCGGGGATCAGAGACCCTGGGTACAGGCAGCGCTGCTGGTCCCAGCATCACACACTGCCCAAGCCCGCTCACCTCCATGGACGTGAATGTCACTCTCCCCATCTGATGATTAGCCCCCGCAGCACCGGTCAGCAGTTAGCAATCAGACGCTGGAGTCTGCTTAGCTTTCAGTCACTGTTCCTCACTCTCCCTGAGCAAGGTACTTAAATTCCTAGACAAGTTACTTCTCTCTGGGCAAGTTCACCCATTTGAAAAGTGGGGGTAATAACACCGATCTCAAAGGATTTCCATTTGATTATCTACAGAAAACATTTTACACCTTCCCTGACACATAGGAAGCTCACGATAAATGCTAACTACAAATATTACCAGAAGAAAATCGGGACTATGCATAGTTTGTGTCCATACTACCCCTAGCCAACAAAGATAACTGCAAAATCAAATTTTAGAGTAACGATTTTTAGGTGATGTGAGATGGTTTAAAAAACAGCAGGTTTGGGATGCCTAAAGCTATGCACAAACTGTGTGACTTGAGCCAAGTAACTCAGTGTCCTTCTTTAAAACACATCCCTACCTCCTGTGTCACAAGATAACATGTGGGGGCGTCCGGCAGAGGTCCTGTGACCCAGCAGGCGCTCAGTGCATGTGGAGCAGCATCTCCCCTCAGAACAGCCCCACGCTGGAAAGCAGATTCCAAGCTCCACAGGTGAAAACAAGCCATCCTAGAGAGACGGGCTTTCAGAGAGCACATGGTCATAGTTTCAAGCAGATGCTGATTGGGGTGACTTTTGGTCTGTGACCTTTGCCACCCCCACCCCTTGACAACAGCTTCTCTGATGCCTCTGTCCAACCGGTAACCACGGCAAAGACCCAAGGTCTCTTCCTCTGGCAACTTACAGCACACGCCGCAATGAGGCCTAGAGAGCGGAGGGCGTGAAGAGTCACCCAACAAACAGGCCTCTGCCTCCAGCTGTCAGGTCTGTCTGCGACAGGAGCTGGCCTTGCACTCTCAAGGATGCTCATTTCAATCCGAGCTGTGGGGGCGGTGAGAGGAGCATAAAAAGAATTCCTGATTATCCAGATCAGTAGCTGCGGGCCCCGGGGACGCACACGGAACCTCTGGGTCGCATATGACGAGAGCTGTATGATCAAGGGTGGAAGAAATACGCGTCGACGGAGCTTCCTGATTCGTGATGACAAAGAACTACAAAGTTGTGCCCTCCATGATAACTGTTTGTGGCTGGTGTTTCCCTCTTTTCGCTATTTCTGGAGGCTTTACAAACAACACTTGTACTAATTATTACACCATTCTGTGCCTAGACCGCCGCCTCATCTCTGTGACTCTGCTGTCAGATTCCTGGAGGCTCATCATAATAATGTTCAACAATGATGATTTCCCCGATCTTAATGTGAGAAATAATAATTACCTGAGCTGCAGGACCACTTAGCTGCCTCTCAGAGTTAAACAAACTCTAATTATTGCTTATTAGTACTGGCCGGGCTACAGAGGAGGAGAGGGGGTTGCAGTTCTGAGACACACGGCACACATTGTGGGGTGGGAGGGACGGGGGAAACCAGGGCGGCCACTCTCTTTCCTTGAGGATGGGCCATGCTTTATTTTAAAATTGTGCTCTTCCTATGTGGGGGGCAGGAGAGGTGGTGTTGCAATGACTTTTTTTCTAATCTTAAACGGTGGTAATACTAGATGATCAGTTGGAGGTATTTAATATTCTTACTTGGCAAAATCAAAAGTTATCAACCCTAAGTGCCCCCTTTCTCTATTTTGACCAGTCCTTGAAATCTCAAAAGTGGGAACTCTTCCCTGTAACATCCCAGCACAAAATCCCTAGGTGGCCAGGGCTCCTCACCCTTTTACAAGGTATCGGGTCCATTTATGGAAGCTCTTGTTATTAAAATGCATTCATTTTACTGACCCCAAATCTGCCTTCACACATTTGCAGTCCTACTTTGGTCCTCTAGTGCTGCATGAAATAATTCACACTCCTTTTGTCATGACAGTTCTTCGAATACATCAAGTAAGGCGCATGGCCTCCCAGGTGGCCTCCACCCTGGTCACGTGCACGGGCAGCCCATGGTTTCTACTCCGTGGTGACCGACGCCCCCCCCAGTCGCTCCCTCACTGCCATCGCTCCATGATGTGCTCCTTCAAAAGAAGGGTCTGACACATGAATGTCCAACTTAGAAAATTCACTGAATGATCGCAAGAACAAAGGCCCAAGTTTTTAGACTGCACCGGCTTCCCCACCATCTGCCTCCAAACACGCTTTCTCTCCTGCAGTGTTCCCACTCGGACAACAGGCACCAGCACACTTCCTTGTCTCCATCCTCAGACTTCTCTCCTCTAAATGCTGACATCCGGCTCTCTAAGTCTGACTACTCTTCAAAGCCCACTTCACCCACCAAACCTTTTCAAGTTCACGGCTTTGCATTACGCACTTCTCCATCCCCTAGCTTCCCATTGCAACAGCAGCACTAATGATGTGTTGACTTGTGTTCCCATTGGCTTCAGTAGGACATTATAAGGTCTGGAATTGCACAGGCTTGCTCCTGAATAACCCTATAATGTCTGCC
Source organism: Macrotus californicus (assembly GCA_007922815.1). Taxonomy (NCBI): domain Eukaryota; kingdom Metazoa; phylum Chordata; class Mammalia; order Chiroptera; family Phyllostomidae; genus Macrotus; species Macrotus californicus. Next base: position 14,039 of record VMDR010011948.1, read on the forward strand.
ACAGTGCTATGCACACAGTTTGATGTTCATTAGCATTTTGTTCAAATTAAATGCACACAACCTATCAAATGCCCTTTGGCCAGGATTCCCCAAGTTTGCCAACTCAACCCCCTTCTAGATCTCTCTTGAGCTCAACCCGCACTGTCCAATAAATACAGTTACCACAAGTGTCACATGGCAATTCAGTTTTAAGCTCACACAAATGAAAGTTAAATAAAATTCACCGTTCAGTTCCTCGGTCTCACTAGCCACATTTCCAGCACTCATCTGCCACAGGTGACTAGGAAGGGGACAGCATAAGCATGGAATGTTTCCGTCACTGAAGACAGTTCTGTTGGAGAACACCGGTCTAGACACTATGCCAACAGCAGAAGCATCACCTTCCGTGGGGTGTGATGAGCCCCTCCCACTGCTGACGAATGGCAGGCAAGCCTGTGGCTGATTAAACTCCCCAGGTCCTTTCTGAATGAACAGCTTTTAAGCTAGACTTCCCTCATACTGCACTTCAATAATTACTGTGGGGGACCTAAAGGTGATTTCCCCGTGTTAGACCCTAATACATTTACTCTCTTCTGTTGCATCTCATCTATCCAGCTTATCAAACTCTTTAATTTTTAATTCAGGCACGTCTTGAGCTACCCTGTCCTCGGTTGGTATCACCTACACATGTCTAAGTACTTCTTCTGACTTCACATTAGTTGTTGCTTAAAATGTTGTCGATAAATAGGGTGATGATACGGTTTGTCATCCAATCCAGGACACTTTTCAGGATGAAATGAAATGCTGTAAAAAAAATATGCTGAGACACAGGCACCAACTGGGACTATCTGAGGCTAACCAGGATGGATGAAATATTTTTCACAAAAGGTCACACCCAGAGCTACTGCTCATCAATAAAGAATTAAAACTGAGCTAGGCAAAAGTCTATTAATACATTGATTAAAGTCTGTCTAATTTGGGGCCATGTTATTCCATTTAATTCATGAGACTATCCTGAGAAATAAATATGTTAAGTTCAAATTATCTCACTGTTTTCAACATTCAGTAATTAAACCAACACCGAATTTTGTATATAAGAAAAAACAATACAAATGAAAGTAAAATTTATATATACTATCTTTTTGTTATGTAAGGACTCCAGAGGTTCACGAAGAACTGCCTCGTATGTGATTGGCTAACAATGACTTCAGGCTCCATTTTAAGATTCGAACAAAAGGAAAGAACATATGTGGCAATTTTGCATGGGCAGTTATTCAACATATATTACTTTATTTGTGAAAGTGTCAATTTGGAAGAAATCTACAGCTTACAGTAGTAATCATTCACTATCACTTGCCTTACATCTATGGTGACTGGACCAACAAAATCTTGGTAAAATTCTAATCCTTGGAACACGTGCCCTGTTTTTTAAAAAAAGTAAAGACAAAAACAAGTGTAGAGGCTTTAAGAATGAAGGTGATGGAGTGCTGCCCAGCCCACAGAAAGGTAAAACAACGATTTATGTGGAAGTCTGTTTTCATGGACTTTACAGGGACATATAAATAAACGTAGGCAAAAATTGGACAAAGAGTCCCATAAATTAACGTTGCTAAAAGTCAAACAAAGGTTGTGGCATAAGACTGAAGGAAAGAGATGAAAGAGTAACATCAGACTGAAACCAGGGGAAAGGGACCCAGTGTAGACTCCACTTCCAACGGGCCCAGGAACCCTGGCCGGGTCCTGCTTAAATCTGAACTCACTTCTTCATTCATTCATTCAAGAAACAATTCTTGGCCCCAGCATGGCCTGGGAAGGAGTAAGTAGTGGCCCCACCCCTCAGAATCCACAGGGAGAGATTTGAACCCAAGAGTTCTCCAGTTTTAAAATGCTATAATGCTACATGTAAGTTTAGAAGGAAATACTCAAGGTTTCTCTTATCCATTGAAAATGTAGTTCTCATTTATAATTAAAATTAACTCTTCCTAGATTTGTCATTTAGTTTTTTTGGATCTCCACAATGTGTAGCTATTATATACAAAGCATCTTTTCTACCTTTAAGACATAAGACATTTTTAGGGCACTGCGTAGTATTATTCCATTTATGTCTTATTTTTTCATGTTTTTCTCATGTAGATTCTTTTTCCTTAAAATTGAAACCAAATATTTGTAATTAGGTATTTACAAGTGAAACATTACTTCTCCAACAAAATATTAATTCTATTAGTAAACTGAAGATTATATTGTCTCTTAAAAATACTTATTTTCCTCTGCCGCCTAGATAAATAGGGAAAAACAACTTTCTAATCCAGAATTTGTGGGTTGAATATGTGTTATTTTATTTTGGTCTTTATTTTAATTCCCTAGCTAATAGCAATTCACAGGCAGTTCAGAAACCCAATATGATCAATTTTCCAAGTCCTTTGTTTTTCATTAGGATGATCCTTAAGGCAGGTGCCCTTCAATTAGTTTGGTGACAGCTCTGGCTAATGTTTTAATGATCCCTAGCAAGGGAAACAAAAAAGAGGAAAACAACGAGGTGGAGGGAGATTTACAATGGTGAGGACAAGCTGGACCAGGCAGGGAGGCAGAGTGCACAACCACCAATTAACTCTCTTCACTTAAACATCCGCAAGCTAAAGGGAGATACCCAAGTGTCCCTGCAATGCTTGCAAGTCCTGGAAGCACGTGCTACAAAAAGCAGCCCCTAATCCTGTCTTCCCAGTCATGCAGGAACTTTTCAAACAGCCCAGCTATTAATTCTATTGCAACATCTGATTTTTGAAAGCAGAACTACATGAAAATACTTGTGAAGTGAACGGAATGAACATCATCTCCTGCAACCGCCTTTCACTGTTCTCTCTGCTTCCATCTTGCCTCTCTGCTGTCTAATTTACATACAGCAAGCAGAATGCTCTCCAAGAATAAACTAGATTATATCACTCTTGCTTAAAACCCTCTAAAGGCTTCCTGTTGCAATTAGAATAAAATGCAAAAATTCTTTACTGTGGCAAATAAAACCCCCTACGATCTGGTCCCTGACTACTTACACTTTCAGCTGCATGAAGTAGAAACCCAGCTACAATAGCTTAAATGTAACACAAACAAGCAAAAGCTGTAACCGTTTACCCTTAACCAAGTAAAAGATTTGTTTTTTCCCATGTAGCAGTCGAGAGGTTGAGGGCCAGTACAGCTGCCCAACGCAGTCATCAAGGAACCAAAGGCTCTCTGGCCTCCTGCTCTGCATCCCCAGCATGTGGCTTTTGTCCCTGTCGTTGCAAAATGGATGCTCTCTCTCCCAGCACTGTGTCTACCTTCCAGGCCATCGGAAGGGAAACAGCAAGGGGCGAAAGCACATCCTCAGATGTCAGCTGCTTCTATGCCTTTTCATCAGGACGACAACTGTTTTCCCTGCATCTCCACACAAGCAGTCTTCATCTCATTGTGGAAGACGGTGCCACAAGGCTCTTGCAGCTTCAGAAAACCAAGTGCTGGGTTTCGTTACTTCATTTCCTGGCCCCTTCCCTCCCTTCTCCATGCTCCCGCCATCCTAGCCCCTCTGTCCCTCCCACTCCCCTTCCTCATGCCTATCTCTTGACCTCGGCACTTGTGGTTCCCTTTGACTGAACGTCTTTTCTCCAAAGGGCTGCAGGGATCCTGCCGTCGTCACCTCAGTCAGACGGCAGCTCCTACAGACAGCTGTATCTGACACCATGATCCCCATCTCATCTCCAGTCCCTCTCTAGCTTTCATTTTGTTCCATTTTTGTTGCTGTTGTCACTTTCTTCATATTTGAAATAGTGTATTGTTTGTGTGCTATGTTCCTGCATGAATTATCAGACTACAACCTCCTAGTAAGGAGGCTCCCTGTCTTCTCTGCCTCACAGAGGAGGGGCTGAGTTAACAGTGTGACTATGACTTGACGGGTGGGTCACCAGTCCCCTGACCTGGCCAGAATCTGGAACCCTCCTCTTCACTGCATTCTTTCTTCCTCACGTGTCTTTGACTCTGAAATGAGTAACGACAGACGACTGCTCGATTCTGTTTGAATTTTTCACTACATTTCACGTTTCCTCTAATTTCCAGATTGTTTAGTCAGCTTTTCTAAGCATGACTCCCTTGGTCACCACATGCATTTAAGGCAGTGATTTCCAATCACTCGGTGTGTGCATCGGACTTCTGACTCCCCGTCATTTACAAGCCTCTGCCTTTACCTGTTGTAAATACTTGTGCCAGGAACAGTTTTTCCACATTGTCTGCATGCTAGGGACCGTTATTCAAAATTTGCCTTGCCCCCTTCCTTTCTTGAAGTCCAAGAGCACACATTAAATAATCCCTTATGAAGTACATAATTAAGACATCCCATGTTCACACTCTACTGTTAGACAAATCTCTAAGTCTTTGAATACAAATATTTCTGACCACCTGATTTTTGTTCTGACTCAAACTTGGCAGATACAGGAAATGACCTTAATGTGACTTCCCCCTCCACCTCTTTTTCACGTCCCCCAGGACACTTTCTTCAGAGCACAATGGGAAGACTCCATTTTCCTTAACCCTAAGATTTAACATTCATTTATGCTCAAAGCAGCTACAGACTTTTTTCTTGGTGTAGATTTTTTCCCCTTTATATTCATTTGTCCTGCTGCAGGGACAAAAAGCAAGGAGACCAAGAAAGAAAAAAGAATGCACTAAGCTTAGAAATCTTTTTCCCTTTCCCTCATGGGCATAGATGAGTACCTTTTCATGACTAGTCTTCTAAGAATTCATTTTCTTTCCTTTCTGATTTCACTGAATAAGGGTGGGGAGCACATTATCTGGGTAAAGAAGTAAAAATCGTGCTAAACCAGGATATGTCCTTCTTGAGAAGCCTGAGTTATGGTACATTAAAAAAAAAAAAAAACATCAAATTATGCCGTCCTGGGGTTTCTCTCCACAGAGACAAGAGCATTTGGATCCACTGAGGACAGTTAAATGTGTGTGAAAACAAAGGCTGTTGCCAGTGGTGAAGCAAAACTGATCTTTCTGGCCCTCAGTTCTAGTCACTGGTAGTCACGCATCACCCATCACTACAGCTGCTTCTCTGACTGCTTGGCGGTCGATGCTGGGCTGCTGGGACAATGCCCTGGCTCCATCCCTGTGCACAGGGAGACAGCCAACACAGGAAACTGTCCCTTGAGCAAGATAAACTCTCCCCATCTTTTATGGAATAATCATTAGCAACATTCCAAAGAGAAGAGTGGCTGTCAAATGTCCGCGTGTCCAAGAACCACTGGAGAGCTTGCAGAAAACGCAGTAACTCTTTCTTTTCACCCTGCTTTCCCTGAACAAGGGTGACAGCACGGACTAGCGGGGTGAAGTGGGTCAAAAGAGCGCTAAACTAAGATGATAATCAGTAAGCGGGAAGTGGAGCCTGGGAAACTTCATTTAGCAAGCACCTCAGATGACTTGGATACAGGGGGTCTGTGGGCTGCACGTGGAGACAAGGTGCCCCAAACAATTTAAGTGGGTGAAAACAGTGGGTATGGCTCCTGCCTTGAGGATTAGGCCATTCTCCAAAATGGACAATAAAAGCTATTAGATTGCTAAATGGTAAAAAAGGAAAAAGCATGCACGTATAAATGAGTGGATGGATGTTTTGTGTGCTGACCTTTACAGAAGGAACACAAACTGAAAGCAACACAGCCTGCCCTAGAAGTGCTCAGCCTCCTGAACGCCCACAAGCAGCCACACCCCCAGGGGTGAGTGTAGATGGGGCAGCGCAGGGCAGGCGCTGCGGAGGGCTGGGCTGCGATTTGCTGAACAGCGAGGCTGTGCCACGTGCTGTGGAGACAGGTGCCCTGCGTGCTTTGCCCGGTAGCACTGAGTCAGGCCTCAGAAAGGAGATGACACTTGGAGAATGAATAAGAAAGGACCTGGCGATGAAGGTGGGAACTTTGCAGGAAGAAGGAACAGAGCGCGCCAAAGCACAGCCAGGCCAAAGGATCCAGCCCTTTTCCAGTTCTGCTGGTCCCAGCTCGGAGCAAGGAGAGAGATGGTAGGACACCATTTCCTTGAGTTGCCATCAAAACCATGAGTGTTTTTCTGCACTCAAAACTTTCCTGTGTCAGGTGCAGCTGCAGAAATCATACTGTTTGCCACACTCTTATTAGCAATGTGGGGGCTACCATGATTTCTGCCTCAGGATTTTCAAGCATATAAATCTCAGCCTGGGTCCTCGGCACGATATCACTAAAATGGACAATTAATTTGATTATTATTCAGACAGACTATTTCTCCGAATGTCACTAACATTCGGTCAGACAAGTACTTCAATTAGCTTGCAAAAGCAAACTCCACTCACTTTTTCCATTGCTACATAGGTACCTTTCCTCTCACCTGGAAGCACGGCAGTAAAAGAAGCCTGGAGGAGGAGTTGAGAGAGGGGGCTGGGGAAGGGGTGCACGCACATCCTCAGGGTCCCCACCACATTTCACAGACTCCAGTGCTGGCACTGCTGTGCCCTTGAGTGAAATTTCAAAAGAAGGTGGGAAATTGTCTCTCTACAGGATTTTACAGTGCTTTATTTTCCATCAGTAGTTTTTTTTCTACTTTTTCTGTAAGTTCATCTTACCAATTTTTTTTCTTTTGTTGGTTCTAGAGAAAGGGGAAGGAAGGGAGAAAGAGAGGGAGAGAAACATTGCGATGCGAGAAAGAAACATTTTTCGGTTGCCTCCTGAACATGCCCCCCCAGTGGGGACCAAACCCACGAGCCAGGCATGTGCCCTGAGTGGGAATCATTGAACCTGTGACCTTTCGGTCTGCAGGACGACACCCAGCCAAGCCACACCGACCAGGCTACCTGAGTTTTACTTGTGAATTTTATCATCTAAGTTAGCAATTTTCAACCAGCGGGCTGCGAAAATTTTTATCATATGCCAAACCTGACTATTTAGTCAGGGGCACTGAGCTGTTTTCCCTTAGATTGTCAAATAAATGACAACAGCCAACACAATAATAGACCTCTGGTGTGAATGAATCAAAATTATACCTTTTTTTGGTCAGATCAGCAAAAAATATATGTTGGGGTGTGCCGCAGAATTTTAGTAATCAGTTAACATGTGCTGAGAGATGAGGAGGGTGGAAAATCATGGGTCTAAGTCAGTTAGTTTCCTGAAATCCACATACAGGTACAATCTAACAATCGTTGAACTAAGAACAGAAAATAATAATTCTTAAAAGTACACCTTTCTGATTGATCATTTGGTAGTTACAGTAATCAAACCAGAAGAATCATCAGAGGCTGCCTAAGGGCCAGCTGGTGCCATCCCATCACCAGCGAAGTGCAGGAACTGTAAGTGTTCGTAAACATCAATAGCAAGTTGACAGAGAAACGCTTTGTCTATTAAACCTAAAGATGAACTTTAAATCTGGGCCTGTATCTTTAATTTCTCCCATCTTGTTTTCTGTTGTCAATTTTATAGTGTTCTATGCAGGCATCAGGACGCAATAGATTGGATAATAAAGCCAGCCAATCTGTCAGCACAGGTGGCAAAACGTTCTGATCTGAGGCGACCCTCCGAACTGTAATAATAATAATCACAATGTTAACTCACAGTTGCTCAGGGCTGTGTGTTTTCCAAACATCCCCTCAGCAGCCTTCCCCTGATAGCAGCCTTGCTACCTATTCACCTCGATTTCACAGAAGAAATTAGTCTCCAGAGAGGTGAGTGGGTTATCCCAAGGTCACACTCAAGTCTGGGGCAGACCTAGGGCCAGGACCTGTAGCCCCTTACTCCCAGAAAGGTTTCTTCTCTCCTGTCATAACTCAAAACTACCTCTTAAAAGTAAAATTACAGAAAATTTAAGAAAATCTACCAACATTAGGGAGAAATGTTTTAAAATTTTTCTAGGGTATGGTTCAGTCTAATGTTTAAAAATTCTTTTCCATTTATGGATCATTTTAATGTCGTCCATAACACATATCTCTCCCCTATAAAGAAGGGGAAGACAGAGACCTAAAAATGTTAAGTGCTATTTATCCACAAGGCCAAGGCTAACAGGTGTTACATCTCAGGGCCCAGTGTCCTTTCTGCTTGTAACTACCACCTCTTTTATTCATTTATTCAACACACGTTTACTGAGGGCCTACCGGACACAAAGAGCTACCCTAAGTGTTGATGATGCAAACAAAACCCCAGCATCTTGCATCTAACATTCTAATGGGGACAGACAAATAGATAATAAACATAAAAATCAGTGAATGAAACATGCACTATGCAGATAAACAGACAAGGGAGGGAGGCACGAGAGCCAGGGCACAGCAACTTTAAGTAGAGGAATCGGTACACATCATAGAGTGTCTTTGCTCCCATATCATTATTTATATTACATATGCATTGTGATTTGTTTATTCAGAGTTTCTCAAAAATGATATCACTTTTAGCCAATGATGGAAGTGCTTTAGGGACAAAGTCTTAGTTCAGTAACCCTCACAGAAGGCAAAGCTTCTGAGACAAACGACTTTGAAGACTTGAACGCCCTGGAGAAGCTCTATGTCCTGCTCTTGCTGTCTTTGTGGTCCAAGGGCAGAAAGGAAGGAGAGCAGATGCACCTTTCATGATTCATTAACGCGTGTTAATCCTGTTCTCCTGGCACGCCCAGAGCTGCTCTTGAATTGGGGAGAAAACATAAAGAGGATATTTGGCCTTGTCTTTGGGGGAGTTTCCAAACTAGCATGTGTGATAAAAAAGAGCATACTTAGAACACCCCAAGAGTCACCTGGGAGGAAGGTAAACAGTAATGGCTGTAGGATGGAGCAGGGTTCGGGGCATGTTAGGAAGTGTATTTACAGAAGCCCTGGGTGTGACTCTTCACTAGGCAATGTACCTTTTATGGGAGCCCAAATTTTCCTACTAAGGGACTCTACCCTCCAACAAATAATAATGTGACAGGCATGCTGCAATATCATCCTTTCCACTATAGCTAAGTTACAGGGTGGGGCAAGGAGAGGATTCTCAAGAATCAGGGCTAAGACTAAAAAAAGAGGAATATGAGACTGGAAAAATAAAAACATAGCATTCCTTGAACGTATTTGGTATGATTTAATTAAGAAAGGAAAAGTCATGCTTCAGTACATTTTAACTATTTTTGTTCTTTGGATGAAAGGATGCAAATTTGGTCATTCGTGTGGCTTATAGTGATGCTTATTTTCTGGGCTTGTGCTGCAGGTCACAGAGAAAACACCACATTCTGCCATGTACAATGCACTCTCATGTCTAGTGCACACCCATGTTTTTGGCCCAAACTTTCAGGAAAAAAATCTTTTAATTTTTTAATTCAACATTTATTTATTTATATTTAGAAATAAAATTGTTTATCATATTCCAGGGTACTATTCTGCATATGGACATCGTTATTGCTTTCTAGAGGTATGCTTTTAACACATAGGCATAAATAAAAGAATTTAAAACATTTATACAGATACGGAATTAGTACTACTCATGTATAATGTGCATCCTTATCTTTCCCTCAAAGGTTTGGGCAAAAAAGTACGTATTATACACGGCAAAACATGGTAACTTACTGTGGATTTATGAAGAAGATCTATAAAATTTTATTTTATTTTACTTAAAACAAGAGTCAGGGAATTCATCCCACCAGATGGTAGTAACAGCCTCTTATTACATCAGAGTTGATGACAGCTTACAGAGGAGGAATCGGCCTTCGGGGGCGTGTCACTTCATGACCTAAATGAAATGAGATGGACTGTCCTCCCCTGAGTTATTCTGTGTACTGTTTTCTTTTTTAAATAGACAGGAGGAAAACCAAGTACTAGTGAAGCTCACCTTCATACAGTGCAGTGCCAAAGTGAGATGGCGTTAGAACCGAGCCTTCAGTCCAACTAAACAATGGCCGCCTCTGTAATTCATTTAAATGAATTAAAACTCCTCAAATCATCTGTGCAACCCGTTGACTACTAGGCAAAAACAAAACAAAACAAAAAAAACAACAAAAATACGCTAAAGCTACGGCTACAGGAGTGTTCTAAATAGCTAAGCTAGAGTTGAGGTTTTATACCTTGAACTTAAAACATCTAAGTTATTCTTACTATTTTAATTTGGAAAGAAATCCCGTTTTCTTCACTAGCAAAAGCCCATGCTTCCAGAGTACTCTGTCTCCCCTTTCGGGGTATGTAACTTCCTACCTAGAAATGACTTCTTTTCACATCTGTCTGCTACCCCCATAGATCCCGTGTACGCTCCTCAGGAGTGGGAGGCAGGAAGCGTGTCTCATTCACCTTTGCTTCGCATGGAGTAGGCGATCAACAGCCTCTGCGAGCGAATCGCCAGGGCCCTTATCCTGACTGCTGCAGAGTGTTCAGAGAGGTCCAGTGGACGGGCAGTCAGCCGTCCTGGCGAACAGCTGCTGCAGACCTGGGCTGCACACGGAGATCCCGTTGGCTCCGGATCGGGCCTGCACCACTGGTTGCCTGTGTATTTATTAACTGGTCCCAGATGCTGGGGGGTGTTCAGCTCCTGTTCTGAGTTTTAGCGATTTTTAGTCCACCAGGAAACCAGACCAGCACACATGGCATAGTAATGAGTTTCCATGGATATTCTCAAGAGTAAAAAGGGTCCAGTGACTGAAACTAGGAACTTTAATGAAAGAATTTTGTGAGCTCTTTGCTAGAAGCTCAGGACCACCCTCCCCTTTTTAACTTATTTTTTGGTTCTCAAGTATGAATCAGAGAGATGAGGTTGTCAATTGTATAGTTGAGATGTTATATTTTCCAAACCTAAACACTCTTGCAGTTGTAGTAGATTTCCAGGTGCCTGGAAATTGAGTCTCTTAGCAGGTAAATGTTTTCTTGGGACTTGTGGACTCGATAAACTTGTGAGCTACTGAGCCAGGAACAGTCACGTTTCAGTGTGATATGATGTTTGGCCACACGCTAGATATCACCTGTCTGCAGTCTTTTTACAAAATAGGATTGACCCTCCAGGACTTGTGTATCTAAAATATTTAAGTATTCAAAACTTCCTAGGGAAAAAACTTTTTGGTAGAAATATTGGAATTTTGCTGTTACACTTACAACTTTTATTAAAAAAATTACTTGTAATATTGTACATTTTCAGCCACTTAATGGCCTTTATATGCACTATCAAACTTGATCATCGCGGTCGTCATTCACAAATACAGGCTATTGTGAGATCTTTAGCAATTAATCTGCAACACTACATTCTCAAATTTCACTTGGTTCTAAAACCAACCTCCTGAATTCTCTTATCCAAGACATTATTCATTTCTTGTGTAAATGTCAGGGGCCAGAGAAAAATAAACTCACATTCTGCCATTTGTACGAAGAAAGGAATCTAAACCAACATCATTAGTGGGGTCAGCCCTTGTGGTAAGCACTGCAAATACTGAGGATGCTTTTTAAAGTTAAATGAAAGGGCTTTTGCTTCCCTAATGACCTTCTTTTGACCATTTTGCGTTTCCTCAGACTTTATTAAAGTTATGTCGTGAAGAAAATTCAATGTTTACCATATGAATGTGGAATTTTTCTCAAAGATATACATTAAAGAATTGGACGTGGCCATAAAACCTTGTGCTTTTATACCAGGTATTTGATATTTTTTAAGAAGAGCAGCTGGCATAAGTTACAAAAGTAATAGGATTTGTATTTCCTCATTTCAAATGTGAAATTAGTCTATAATAAATAGATAGCATCTCTGATGTAGGTGTGCCTTAGTTGCAATTTGAAAACACTTGAGTGCTACCTGGAGATTTATGACGTTGTTGTACACAGACCACTTTTCATCATTTTTCTAATTGCATCTCCTGCAGTGAAGCAAAACGGAGGGGGTGCAACAAAACCTCTTTTTGCATGGTTGTATTTCACCTAAAAGTTACCTACTAACCGCAACTTCATACAATGCTAAATTACTATGAAAGAAAAACAACATGAAATTACAGAGGAGTCTTGTAGGAATACAGAATGAATATATTAGGAGGCAAACAGGCCACATCAATTCCTAATTCTGAGTATACTAGTGAGCATCTGTGGTGTGACTGAGAGTCACATGCAGGACTGTCATTTCAGAGAAGAAAAGAGGAAGAAGAAAATGGGTCTATTGTGTGCCTTAGTATAAAGGCCTTCTCTGGCCTTCTGAGAAAAGGTGCACGTTCGTAAGACATTTCCTGTTATGTAGAGCAAGGGAATACCCTAAAAGAGTTTGCTATTCTTAAGAAAGTGGGAAGACGCATGACGAATTCTTTTAAAAATGTTTTACATGTTCTCTAAAGTAGCAGACAGGGAAAAAATCAGCCCAAAAGCTTTGAACCTTCAAGAGATAAAACCAGAACAAAAGGAAGCCAGGCAGAATCCCAAGGAAATCAGATTTCATACCTAAGAGAACTTAAACGCATTCACTGGATAGTGGGTCCATGGCGGCTGTAACAAATTACCACTTAGTGACTTAAAACAACGCACAGGTATCATCTTACAGTCTGTAGTTCTAAACTTCAAAATGGTCTCAGTGGCCCCACATCAAGGTGTCAGCAGGGCTGCAGTCATTCCTTGGGGGAGGCTCTCCAGGAGAATCTGTTTCCCGGCTTCTTCCAACTTCTGGAGGCCCCCTGCATCCTTGGCTCACGGCCCCTTCCACCTTCAAAGTCAGCAATGGCAGGTCTAGTCTTTCTCCAACTGAATCTCCCTACGACTCTTCTGCCTCCCTGCCCCACATTTAAAGGGCCTGTGTCAGTTTGCTAGGGCTGCCGTAACAAAGTGCCACAGGCCGGTGGCCTGAACAACAGCAGAAATGTATCATCTCTCAGACTGGAGGCTACAAGGCCCAGATCCAGTGTTGGCAGAGTCTGCTCCCTCCAGGCTGTGGGGAAGGGTCTGTTCCAGGCCCCTCTCTCTGTGTCTTCATGTCATCCCCTCTATACCTATCTGTGTCCAAATCTCCTCGTTTTGTTTTTTAAGATTTTATTTATTTTTAGAGAGAGGGGAAGGGAAGGAGAAAGAGAGGGAGAGAAACATCAATGTGTAGCTGCCTCTTGTTCACCACTCCCCACCCCTGGACCTGGCCCCCAACCCAGGCATGTGCCCTGACTGGGAATCAAACTGGCGACACTTTGGTTCTCAGGCTGGTGCTCAATCCACTGAGCCACACCAGCCAGGGCTAAATCTCTTGTTATAAAGAGACTCGGCAAGTTCAGTTGGAGCACACTTTAATACAACCTCATTTTAACTTGATTCCCTCTGCAAAGATCCTATTTCTGAATATGGTCAGGTACTGAGGTAATGGGGGTTAGGACTTCAGCATATGAATTTGGGGGGCGTGTGCAATTCACCCTATAACAGGACTCTTGTAATTATGCTGGGCCTACTTGAATAATCTGGAACACTCTCCTTAAGGCCCGCCGATAACCACCTAAACCCCATCTGCTTCCTTAACTCCCCCTTGCATTAAAACATTCCCAGTTCTGGAGCTAAGGACTGGACATTTTGGTTGGGGGGG
>VMDR010011949.1:0-27486 GCA_007922815.1 Macrotus californicus
AGAGAAATGAACATCACACAGGGGGATTTCAGTGGGGAGAGGGAAGGGAGGAATAGGGGGGAAAGGTACAGGGAAGAAGCATAATTCATAGGCATAAAATAGACAGGGAGAGGTAAAAATGCTATAGGAAACAGAGGACTCAAAGAACTTATATGTACAACCCATGGACATGAACTAAGGGGGCGGGAATCCTGGGGGGCAGATGGAGGGGGGATAAAGGGAGGGAAATTATGAAAACTACAATAGCATAATCAATAAAAAACTACTTAAAAAAGAAAGAAAGAAACTCGGAAGGCATGTCTGGTGCCCATTCAGAGGGAAGCTGTCATGTCTGAAGCTTCTCAAGTCCCTTCAGAAGCTGGAGAAGGGAGAAGGAAAGAGGCCTTGTTAGGGGAGGTTAACAAGACAGCAACATGCAAAGATATTTGCACAGTTAAAAAATGTTGCCTCTCTCCTCCCATAATCCAGAAGACTCACAAATATTTTTCCTATAAAATCTGCTCCATGAACCAGAAAAATCCCCACCCAGCCCCCTTTTTCTTGTTGACCTGAGGCTTTATTCCAGCCAATTGGTTATGTTCGTTTTTTCAGGAGAGCCTGGCACTGGCCTCACACAAGATGCTTTGTGAGTCTGTTCTGAAGAAAAGGTCAAGGAGCAGAGCCTGCTCTCAGCAGGAAAGAGACAAGCACAGAGCACCATCCTGGGAAAATTCCCTGTCCTTCAACGAATGTGCAATATTGTTATCATATCCAAGGCTCTGCAATGCAAAAATATTCCTAAATGATTTCCTCCAATGCAGAGAGATTATTTTCTCTGGTCCAACTCACAGTAGATGGTCGTGTTATCACCATGAAGAAATAATCACACCCCTGGGAATAGCCTTGGACCTGTTTGCAGAGAAAGGGGGTACTGAAAACTTGGCTAAAGGGCCTGGTGTCTGTCAGAAGCCACAGCCATCTTTGCTCTTCCCTGAGCCTGAGCCCTGCCTCAGGTCCCCACACTCCATCATCACAGACCATTTAATGTCATGTTCAGAGTCTGCCAGCCCAGATGCCTGACAAGCACCAGATGCTTGTCAAATGAATTAATTAATGAATATTCAAAACCTTGTATTTATACAATGCATTTCTCCCCCAAAACCAAGGATGATAACTCATAACAGATAAAGTCATCGTGACACATATTTGAGGAAAGGATAATAAAGAAAATGACTTTTCTGTTTCACAAAAAGAGAAAAGAGGGGAGTAAAAGGATATAGAAAAAAATTATTTATGCCTAATCATTGAAGATGCTGACTCTAAAATCATAGAGCTTTATTCCCAGAGGTTTCTATTTACCTGGAATAAGAAATCTTTTATGACGTAAGAAGGAACCACAGCCTGCCATGTCCCTAGCCGGCCTTCTCCCTGCCACTCTGCAGCCAGATAAGAGAATGTCCCCTTTACCCAACTAAGAAGAGCCCTCTAGTCAGGCCCAGTCCCACATGACAACAAACAGGAGGACAAGGGGCAATGCGAATGGAACCAGAGACACTAAAACCTGCTACATGATGAGCAATTGAGAGAAGTGGCATGGGGAACAGAGCTGTGTGGGCTGGCCTCTGGGAGTAGACAGATTTTTGAGAAAGATTTGGGGAGTAGAGCAAGGGGAGTTTTAGATATGTAGTCTTGGGTTGTGGAATGGATCTTCTCAATTATTTTTCAAGCAATGCATGTAATCATTGGAATCTCCTTTTAATTACTATTGCCAATCAGGATGTTTTTTTGAGAGATACTGTGCCCATGGGACAGTGGGTTTCATATGGAGTAGAGGAATATCACCCAAGATTTTAGACCTAAGATTCACATCTACCAATACTCGGATCAAAATCATCCTTTTAGATCTTAGTCAAGGGTAGCTTTACTAGCGCTCCCCACAATTGTTCTCCTTCTCATTCTCCAAAGACAAAGACAGATATTGCAGAAATGACACTGAATACACACTTATAATTGTGGAGACATTGTAAACATTTGAAATTCACTTTTAAAGAAGAAAACTGGACTTACACAGCATTTTGTCAGTTCATTAAATTTTTAAGGTATATTTTATTGATTATGCTATTACAGTTGTCCCATTTTTTTTTCTACCCTTTATTCCCATCTTCTCTGAAGCCCCATCCTATCAGCATTTCCCTCCTTAGTTCATGTACTTCATATAATAAGGGCTTGGTGATGATGAACTCCTTTAACTTGACCTTATCTGGGAAGCACTTTATGTGCCCTTCCATTCTAAATGATAGCTTTGCTGGATAGAATAATCTTGGATGTAGGCCCTTGCCTTTCATGACTTCAAATACTTCTTTCCAGCCCCTTCTTGCCTGCAAGGTTTCTTTTGAGAAATGAGCTGATAGACTTATGGGAACCTCTTTGTAGGTAACTGTCTTTTTTTGCTGCTTTTAAGATTCACTCTTTATCTTTAATCTTGGGTAATGTAATTATGATGTGCCTTGGTGTGTGTTTCCTTGGGTCCAACTTCTTTGGGACTCTCTGAGCTTCCTGGACCTCCTAGAAATCAATTTCCTTTGGCAGATTGAGGAAGTTCTCCATCTCATATTTCAAATAAGTTTTCTATCTCTTGCTCTTGTTCTTCTTCTTCTGGCACCCCCATGATTCATATGTTGGAATGTTTAAAGTTGTCCGGGAGGTTCCTAAGCCTCTCCTCATTTTTTTCAATTCTTGCTTCTTCATTCTGTTCTGGTTGAATGCTTATTTCTTTCTTCTGCTCCAAACCATTGATTTGCGTCCTGGTTTCCTTCCCATTACAGTTGGTTCCCTGTATATTTTCCTTTATTTCACTTTGCATAGCCTTCACTTTTTCCTCTACTTTGCAACCATACTCAAACATTTTCTGTGAGCATGCTGATTACCA
This sequence comes from Macrotus californicus, assembly GCA_007922815.1. Lineage (NCBI taxonomy): Eukaryota > Metazoa > Chordata > Mammalia > Chiroptera > Phyllostomidae > Macrotus > Macrotus californicus. The sequence continues at coordinate 2,909 of VMDR010011949.1, forward strand.
GTATTTTGAACTCTGTATCTAATAGGCTGGCTATCTCTTCATCGCTTAGTTCTATTTTTTGGAGTTTTCATGTGTTCTTTCACTTGAGATATATTTCTTTGTCTCAATGCACCTGTTATGTTTTAAGGGGCAGAGCCTTGGTTATTCACCAGGGCAGGGCAACTCATGTTGTTGCGTTGTGATGCTTTATGTGGGGGAGGGGTAAGAGAGGGAACAATTCCACTTGCTCAGCTCTTGGCTGGTTTTCAGTCACTTCCCCTACTACCCACAAGCAAATTGGGCCCTTCTGGTGTTGCCTACTGGGTGAGTGGTTTTGTGTACATTCTAGGACCCTGTGGGTCTCTCCAAAAAAACTCTCCTGTGAGGCTGGGAGTTTTCCTAGCTGCAATCCCCACAGGTTTTTACAGCCAGAGGTTTTGAGGCATTCTTCTCCACACTAGAACCCTGGGTTGCGAGGTCTGTTTCACTCCCCAGTTGTTTCTCCGGGTTTATCCGCACATATATGTGGGACTGCATGGTCTGCCTGCTGTCGCCTTGCTGCACATCCTCTCCACCCCAGCTGCCCGTCTCTGCCCCTCCTACCAGTCTGAATAAATGTTTCTTCTTTAACTTCTTGGTTGTCAGAATTCCATCCAGTTCAATTTTCTGGCAGTTCTGGTTATTTTTTGTTTTTAAATCTGTTGTTATCATCCTCCTTTTGGTTGTGTGAGGATGCAAAGTATATCTACCTATGCCCCCATCTTGGCCAGAACTCAGTGCAATAATTAAATAAATTTTTTTAAAGGAGGCTTCCTTGTGGTGTTGCAAACTTAAAATTAACTCTTTGCAGCAAACAGGAAGCTTGAACTCATGCATGTAATTTCATTTCCCAGCAAAGTTATTAAAATGGTGGCAAGTGGTTTTTTTAAATGATGGAAAAATAAAAGAGGAAACAAGAAGAAATGTTCAGGAGGAGTCTAGTCAAGATGGTAGTGTAGGCAGACATGTCTCACCTCTTCACACAACCACACCAAAATTACAACTAAAATATAGAACAACCATCACTTAGAACCAACAGAAATTGAGTTGAATGGAAGTTTTACAACTATAGAATTAAAGAAACCACATCCTTCTAGACTGGTAGGAGGAGCAGAGACATGGAATGGGCTGGTCCTATATCCACATGTGATGGATGAAAATCTGGGAGGGATATCTCTGGAGCAAGGAGTCCCAGACCCACACCAGGCCTCCCAGCCCAGGGTTCTAATGTCAGGAAGATAAGTCCCCACAACTTCTGGCTGCAAAAACCAGTGGGGATTGAGTTGGTGCAAGAAACTTCTGGATCTCCAAGCTGTTCCTCCTAAAGAACCCACACATGGACTCACCTACTCAGACTCACTCCTTCTGGGCTCTGGCAGTAGGTAGGCCGCTTGAGGGGCACCAGTGGCATGCATGGGGAGGCAGAGGTGTCTGGCATCAAGGTGAGCAGAGGTCATTGTCCTTTTTCTGGGCTATCCCCCCACAGAGCTGGCAGACTGGTGCCATATTTAAGATTCCATCAACCTGGCTAACACTGTTTGACCCTCCTTGGAGATACCCACAGACTCCACTACAACTTATGGGCCCACCCAAACTGCTTTCCATATGAACAAACAAGAAACAGCTGGCCTCAGTGAGCCCCTGGTCCAGCACTAGCAGCCTAGATTCACAGCTTGACTTTGCCTGGGAATCTCCAAGCCTAGCACAAGTAGCAGCCATCTCAGATTGTTTTATAACTCATGCAGGGAGGCCACAGGCAAAATATACACGGGGGCTGATCTTAGCATGCACCAGCCAGGAAATCCCAGGGGCCATCACACCCAGTGGACAGATAGAGACCATGTCAGAGTACCACCATCCTGCCCCCATATAGCTTATCCTCCATGGTGGGTGGAGGTAGGTGGTCAATGGTCACAGCCGGTCCTTGCAGCTGACTGGCCTGGTAAATCCCCCCATTCACCTGCCAACAGCAACCAAGGCTCAACTACAAGAAGAGGGTGTATTCAGCTCACATAAAGGGTGCACCTTGAGTACCCAGCTTAGATGATAGGGGAGGCTGTGCCACTGGACCCTGTAGGACATCTGCTACACTAGGCCACACTACCAAGACATGGAGTCAAAGAAACTCTCCCTAATACATAGAAACAAACACAGGAAGTTTGCCAAAATGAAGAGACAAAGAAATTTGGCCCAAATGAGAGGACAGACCAAAACTCCAGAAAAAGAGCTAAACAAAATGGAAATAAGCAATCAATCAGATGCAGAGTTCAAAACACTGGATATAAGGATGCTCAAGGAATTTAGTGAGGAACTCAGCAGCATAAAAAAGATGCAGTCAGCAACAAAGGATACACTAATTGAAATAAAGAACATTTACAGGGAAAAAACAGTAGAGTAGATGAAGCCAAAAATCATTTCAATGAAATGGAACATAAGGAAGCAAAAAGCAACCAATCAGATCAGCAAGAAAAAACAAAAATCAAAAAAAAACAAGGACAGTGTAATCAGCCACTGGGACAACTTCAAACATTCCAACACTTGTATCATGGGGGTGCCAGAAGGAGAAGAGAAAGAGCAAGAAATTGGAAATCCATTGGAAAAATAGTGAAAGAAAACTTTCCTAATTTGATGAAGGAAATAGACATGCAAATCCAGGAAGCACAGAGAGTCCCAAACAAGATGGATGTAAAGAGACCCACACCAAGACACATCATAATTAAAATGCCAACAGTTAAAGATAAAGAGATGGGAGGATGGTGTGGGAGAATGAGTGAGAGGTGAGGGGATTAAGAAGTACAAATAGGTAGTTACAGAATAGTCATGGGGATGTAAAGTACAGTATAGGAAATAGAGTAGCCAAAGAACATACACACATGACACATGGACATGAACAAGGGTGGGGGCATTGCCTATGGAAATGGAGGGTGCTGGGTGGAGGGGAGAAAAGGAGGAAAAATCAGGAAAACTATAATAGCATAATCAATAAAATATAATTTTTTAAACGTTCAGAAGCTCCACACAACAGCCCACACATGGGACCCCAGTCCGAATTTGGGAATGGGAACCAATGGGATTATTCCAGAGAATTCTCCAAGGACTGAGCCTTGGTGGTTCCTGATGCCTCTTGAAGTAGACACACAGCATATATTAGCACCCATGGGATCTGTTCATGAAGTCCTTAGATCCTAGACTCCCTCCTTACTGGAAGAATTAGAGTCAGGGGTGGGGGGACTGCTATTGTGAATGTCTGTGTGCCCCTAAAATTCATATGTTGAAGCCCCACCCCCATGTACTGGTATTTGGCATTGAAGCCTTTGGAAGGAAATTAGGTTTAGATGAGATCATGAGGATGTGACCTGGTGATGGGCTCTCTCTCTCTCTGCCTGTGAGGACACATCAGGAAGGTGGTAATCTGTAAGCAGGAAAGAGCCCTCACCAAAAACGGCCATGTCTGCACCTTGATCTCAGACTTCAGCCTCCAGAGCTGTGAGAAATTATAAATGTCTATAGTGTTTTGTGGTGGTAGCCTGAGCTGACACAATAGCCACAATGCTGCATATCTCACGAGCTCCCAGCTTGTACTTCTGTTTGTCGACATGATGCTGCAGGTGGTGGTCCAGAGCCACACAAGAGTCTGAAGGCTGTAGGATAAAAATAGAAATCAATGAGTCTTTGAGTGACTTTAGTGGGACACATACCTGTACTAAAACACTGACTGTGGCTTTACCTCTAGAAGACAGAACTTTCCCCCTCATTTTCCACAATTTTTGCTATTGTAATACAAGTGGCAAAAGGCACTTATAGAAATAGCAACCAGTTACATAGTTCCCTGGTAAAAAGCTGGATATACTCTGTTTGAAATTAAGAAAGATTATTTGTTAGGGATGTTATTAAAAGAAATGGGTTCTGCTTAAAATAATATAAATGACACATCACTCTCCCAGCCTGAGCCATGCCCTGAGGAGGAAGGTGCATGCCTGCAGGGTTGGTGTGACTGTGGAGTGGCCTCTGTCTAGGACCTGCCCTCCTTCTAGGCGCCTTAACACCCAGCACACACAGAGCCCCTCCCAGTCACGCTGTTCCAACCCACAGAGTCCTCATGAGTCTTCAGCTCCCATATGGCAGCTATGAGCATGTTAACCAGGAGGGATGCATGTTCAGTCTTTAAGAAGTCTGTGGTTGTGATTTTACATGCACACACACACACATATACATAACACCCATAAACACCATAAACACACAAATGATTTTGGATGTTCCACCTCCAAGAGAGGCCCACACCTCCCAGCAAGAACGTGTGGTTAAAAATACCATAATTAGGAGAATCTATCCATGTCACCTCTTAGAAGTACATATATATTCCCCTGAAATAGCCCATCATCTGGCTGCAACCTACCTCCATTTGAATCACAGCAACCAGGTTCAGAAGATAGCAACCAAGTAGATGGGAAATGAGTCTTGCACCCAACTTGGACACTTGGCTAATCTTCCAAAAAACAAACAAAACATTCAATGGAATCTTAGCTAATATGAAGTTTGGAAGGCAAGGAGTACAGAAGATGCTCCACAACTAGCACATACAAACATGGCAGGAGTTGGGCCTCCCAGTCAGCCAGTGGGAGGGGAGAACCCATGAACAAATGAGCCACCAATAATCAAAGCCCAAGTACAACAAGAGAGCCCACATAAGCTGAAAAAGGGAAACCCTAGAGCTACCACTGCACCACTAGAGCAAAGAGACTGCACCACTGAGTCCCACCAAACTCCTACCACAGAAGTCCACCCCACGAAGACAGGCAGGCAAAGCAGAGCAACCTGAGATGCAGAAACAAAAAAAGAGTCACTTCAAATGGGAAGACAAAGAAAGAACTCCCAATCAAAAGGAAAGGAGGAATTCCCAGAAAAAGAGCTATGTGAAATTGAGGAAAGCAACCTATCAGATATAGAATTCAAAATAATGGTTATAAGGATGTTCGAGGAACTCAATAAGAACTACAAGTAACTTAGGGGGAAACACAACAGCATGAAAAGGGACATAGAAACTATGAGTAAGAACCAGGAAGAAATGAAGAATACAGTATCTGAAATGAAAAATACACTAGAAGGAATTAAAAACAGACTAGATGGAGCAGAGGACCAAATCAGTGAGCTGGGAGACAAGGTAGAAAGAAATATGCAGCCAGAGCAACAAAATTGAAAAAAACTCAAAAACAACAAGGACAGTTTAAGGGAGCTGCATGACAACATGTAATGTAACAACATTTGCATTATAGGGATATCAGAAGGAGAAGAAAAGGAGCAAGGAATAAAAAATCTGTTTGAAAAAATAATGACAGACAACTTCCCTAAATTGAGATGGAAAAAGTCATGCAAGTTAAGGAAGCACAGAGGATCCCAATCAAGATGAACCCAAAAAGGCCTACTCCAAGACACGTCATAATTTAAATGGCAAATCTTAAAGACAAAGAGAGAATTTTAAAGGCAGCAAGGAAGAAACAGCTAGTACTATACAGAGGAGGCCAATAAGATGATCAGCATATTTATCAACAGAAACATTATGGCCAGAGGGATTGGCACAAAATATTCCAAGTAATGAAAAGCAAGGAACTACAACCAAGATTACTCTATCCAGCAAGGCTTATTTAAAATGGAAGGCACAATAAAGAGCTTCCAAGACGAAAGAAGGCTAAAAGTGTACATCTCCACCACGCCAGCTTTGCAAGAGATTCTAAAGGGAATTCTATAAAAAAGGAGAAGAAAGAGAGAGAGACAGAGACAGAGGAAGAGGGGAGGAAGAGAAACATAGGTATGGGGAAAGTGACAATGAATAAGTACCTATCATAATAACCTTAAACATAAATGGATTAAATGGTCCAATCAAAAGACATAGGGTAGCTAAATGGATAAGAAAACACAACCCACATATATGCTGCCTACAGGAGACCCACCTTAAAATAAAAGATATACACAGGTTGAAAGCAAGGGAATAGAAAACAAAATATTACAAGCAAATGGACAGGAAAAGAAAGCTGGGGTAGCAATACTTATATCAGACAAAACAGACTGCAAAACAAAAGCCATAAAAAGGGGCAAAAATGGTCACTTCATAATACTTAAAGGAATAGTCCGACAATAGGATATAACTCTTGTAAACATTTATGCACCCAACTTAGGAGCATCTAAATATATAAAGAAAATATTGGAAGACTATGAGAAAGATATTGACAACAATACAGTTATCACAGGGGATTTTCACACCACACTGTCAATGGATAGATCTTCCAAACAAAAAATTAACAAGGACATTGTGACTCTGAACGACACACTAGATCAAATGGACTTAACTGATACATACAGAACCTTTCACCCCAAAGAAGCAAAATATACATTCTTTCAAAAACAAACAGAACATAGACCACATGGTAGGACACAAAAGAAGCCTCAACAAATTCAAGAAAATTGAAATCATGTCAAGCATGTGCTCAGATCACAATAGATTGAAACTAGAAACTAACCTCAAGGAAGAAACTCAAAAACATTCAAACACATGGAGGCTGAATAACATGTTATTAAATAAGAATGGGTCAACAGTGAGATCAAGGAAGAAATCAAAAAGTATCTGGAAACAAATGAAAATGAACACACAAAAACCCCAAACCTCTGGGACACAGCAAAGGCAGTCCTGAGAGGGAAGTTCATAGCAATACAGGCCTACCTGAAGAAGGTAGAAAAATCCCAACTAAACAACCTAAACCTACAACTAAAAGAACTAAAAGAACAACAGCAAACAATGCCCAGAGCAAGTAGAAGGAAGGAAATAATCAAGATCAGGGCAGAATTAAATGATATAGAGACTGAAAGAATAATACAAAGGATCAATAAATCCAGGAGCTGGTTCTTTGATAAGGTAGACAAAATGACAAACCTTTAACCAGACTTACCTAGAAAAAAAGAGAGAGGACCCAAATAAATAAAATCAGAAATGTAAGAGGCAAAGTTACAACCAATACCACAGAAATACAAAGGATTGTAAGAAATTACTTTGAACAACTATATGCCAAGAAATTGGACAATCTGGGGAAAATGCACAAATTTCTAGAAACATACAACATTCCAATACTGAATCAAGAAGAAGCAGAAAGCCTGAATAGACAGATAACAACTAGTAAAATTGAAGCAGTAATGAAAAAACTGGCATACAAAAGCCCTGGACAGGATGGCTTCACAGATGAATTTTACCAAACACTTAAAGGAGAAGTAACTGCTATCCTTCTCAAACAATTCCAAAAAATTTAAGAAAAGGGAAGACTCCTAAACTCTTTTTATGAGGTCAGTATCATCTTAATTCCAAAACCAGGTAAACACACAGCAAAGAAAGAAAACTATAGGCCAATATCGCTGATGAACATAGATGCTGAAATCCTCAACAAAATACTGGCAATCTGCATTCAGAAATACATTAAAAAGATCATACACCATGAACAAGTTGGATTCATCCCAGGGATGCAAGGCTGGTACAGTATTTGCAAATCAACAAATGTAATACATCACATAAACAAAACGAAGGACAAAAATCACATGATCATGTCAATATATGCTGAAAAAGCATTTGGCAATATCCAGCACCCATTTATGATAAAAACACTCAATAAAGTGGGAACACAGGAAGCATATCTCAACATATGAGAAACCTACAGACAACATTATTCTCAATGGGCAAAAACTAAAAGCTTTCCCCTTAAGATTAGGAACAAGTCAATAGTGACTGCTTTCACCACTCTTATTCAACCTAGTACTGAAAGTTCTAGCCACGGTGATCAGACAAGAAAAATAAATAAATGTCATCCAAATTGGAAAGGAGGAAACAAAACTGTCATTATTCACAGACAACATGATAGTGTACATAGAAAACCCTATAGTCCCCACCAAAAAACTACTCGACCTAATAAGTGACTTTGGCAAAATAGCAGGATACAAAGTCAATATTCAGAAATTGATGGCATTTTTGTACACCAACAATAAAATATCAGAAAGAGAAACTAGGAAAAGAATCCCATCTACTATAGCAAGAAGAAAAATAAAGTACCTAGGAATAAACTTAACCAAGGGGATAAAATATCTGTACTCAAAAAACTACACAACACTGAAGAAGTTAAAGAAGACATAAATAAATGGAAGCATATACTGTGTTCATGGATTGGAAGAATTAACATCATTAAAATGTCCATACTATTCAAAACAATCTATAGATTCAATGCTATCCCTATTACAATACCAATGTCATATTCACAGATCTAGAACAAATATTTTAAAAATGTATATGGAACCAAAAAGATCCCAAATAGCCTCAGCAATCTTGAGACAGAAGAACAAAGTAGGAGGTATCACAATATCCAATATCAAACTATACTACAAAGCCACTGTAATAAAAACAGTCTGGCAGCAGACTGTAAAACAGACTGTAAAACAGTCTGTAATAAAAAGGTACTGGCATAAGAACAGACACATAGATCAATGGAACAGAATAGAGAACCCAAAAATAAACCCAAGTATGTATGGTCAATTAATATTTAACAAAGGGGGCATGAGCATAGAATGGAGTAAAGATAATCTCTTCAATAAATGGCAATGGGAGAACTGGACAGGTACATGCAAAAAAAAAATTCAAACTAGACCATCAACCTACACCATACACCAGAATAAACTCAAAATGGGTAAAAGACTTAAGTCATACATGATAAAAGTCCTATAGAAAAGCATACACAGGAAAATTTCAGATATCCCATGTAGCAATATTTTTGCTAATATATCTTCTAGAGCAAGGGAAATAAAGGAAAATATAATAAACAAATGGGACTACATGAAACTAAAAAGCTTCTGCATGGCTAAAAAAAATCATCAAAACAAGAAGGGAACTGACTATATTGGAGAACATATTTGCCAAAGATACATCGGACAAGAGTTTGATCCCAAAAATATATGAAGAACTCATACAACTCAATACCAGGAAAACAAACAATCCAATTAAAAAATAGGCAAAGGATCTGAATAGACACTTCCCCAACATAAGGCCCACAACATATGAAAAGATGCTCAACATCAGTAGCCATCAGACAGATGTCGATTAAAATCACACGAGACATCACCTCACACATGGCAAATCACCATCATTAATATATCAACAAACAACTGTGGGCAAGGATCTGGAGAAAAGGAATCCTAGTGCACTGTTGGTGGGAATGCAGACTGGTGCAGCCACTATGAAAACAGTATGGAATTTCCTTAAAAAACTAAAAATGAAACTGCCTTGTGACCCAGTGATTCTGCTGCTGGGAATATATCCTAAGAATCCCAAATCACTCATTCAAAAGAACTTATGACCCCTATGTTCATAGCAGTGTTATTTACAATAGCCAAGTGCTGGAAAGAGCCTAAGTACCCATTGATAAATGAGTGGATCAAACACTGTGGTACATACATTTACACAATGGAATACTACACAACGAAAAGAAGGAAGGAGCTTCTACCTTTCATGACATCATGGATGGAACTGAGTGAAATAAGCCAGGCAGCAAAAGACAAATACCCTGTCCCATGTGATCCCACCTATACAAGGAAACTAATGAACAAAATAAACTAACAAACAAAATAGAACCACTGGCATAGAAACACAGAACAGATTGACAGTGACTACAGAGGAAGGGGAGGGGGATAACGGTGGAAAGAAGGGAAAGGGACTAGTCCACGAATTTGTATGAATGACCCATGGACATGGACAACAGAGTGGGGGTTGATGGTGGGAGTGGGGGTGGATGGGCAGAGGAGGGCAAAGGGGGAAAAACTGGGACAACTATAATAGAATAACAAGTAAAAATGATTTTAAAAAGTACCATAATTAGATCTTAAATGTTCTCACCACAAAAGAGAAATGGTAACCATGTGAGGCATTGGATGAGTTGTGGCATTCATCATTTTGTCATACATAAAGGTATCAGATCAATATGTTATACACCTTAAACTTACACAGTGTTAATTACTGTGTAATACATATCTCAATACAGCTGGAAAAGATACCACAGTTAAATGAATATCCCATGGATTGTTTTAGGAAGAGAACTGCATATCTATGTGTTTTATTTCTGGGGCAAATAATGACCAGGTTAACGCCATCAACTATTTTTAGTCAATGCATGGATCCCAGTGATGGTGGGTTATGGTGGCAAAACCTGACTGATAGAGGATAGGGGAGAGAGGTCAAAGTGACTGAGCCATGGAGCCCACAGCTCCATTCTGATTAAGCCAGCAACATGGTCTTACCTTTGAGGACCCAGCTCTTACCTCCTGGTTTACCAAAGCAACCCAATGCCTTCTTCACTCTGCCCCACCCTCCTCCACAGAGAGCCTACTAGAGGAGCACAGGGATTCCGGGGTCCTACAAGGGACTGGTGTGCTCCAATTCCCAGCTGAGGGACCCAGTGAGCCAAGTGGGTCTGCAGATGGGGACTGGGCTAGAGGTAGGTGTTGGTATTTCATGATCCAAAGTCATCCAGATCAAAATGCAGTTGGAAAGGCCACCCAGAGAGAGGAGGGGCCTGGAGCTGGAAAGTGGAACCCTGATGGCTCCCATCTTGCTGTTTTCAAACACTGCGTGGGTTCTTGTTCACCAGGATCCATCAGCATCTTTTAGGAGATGTTGAAGTTTGATCTTGAAGATGTGACTATACAGCCTTGATATTTTCAATTATTTCTAGGCTATTATGATGTTATTAAAAATAAATGTGAGAAAAAAAAAAAACAAAGAGAAGAAAAAAAATCCCAAGAAAACTCATAATTAAATTGAGAACGGTATTTCCCAAGGGCCTCTTTCTCCTTTCAAGAGCACTTGGTTTACCAGGAGAAAATGGAAATCAGAGGGCTCCAGTGGAAACAGGTTCATTTATTAAAGCATATGGATGCTGCAAATTTTAGCAATAAATGTAGTTGTGAAAGCATAGTGAAAATATATCCTTATAAGTAGATCTACAGAAAATATATCAATTAATATATTTACCTGAAGAGCCTGTATCAATACAAGTTTTGCATAGATTTCCCACAGCTCAATGTGAACACAGCTAATCTCATTTGGAGAAAGCTTTGCTGAGAATAAAAATAGCTATAAGCAGGCCAGGGGAGTTGAATAGCAGGGCATGCTTTGTGAGCAGTGTTTCTGCCACAGCTGAATGCTTCTGCTCTGACATACACTGAACCACCCGCTTCTCCTCTCCCCGTAATCTTGCTGCAGCAGCTGGTGTATCTCACGCCTGTCCATGTCCCCAGAGATCCCCTACTTCAACCAGAAAAGTTCTGAAAGACTTCGGCGGCTTCCACCCAGTCCTGGAAGCAGGCTCGCCCCCGCTCCTGGATCTGCTTGCGTCCTTTGTTGGTGATGACCTCCCCACTGGGTTTCAGGATCACAAGCTTGGGGGTGGCTGTGATGTGGTACCTGGTCCTCAGCTCACTGTGGGAGAGAAGAGGGCAGGCCAGGGGTCAGCATTGGGGTAAGGAAGCTGCTGCCACACCTCTAAAGGAACCAGGGTTTCTCCTGTGCCCACCAACCAACCCTGCACAGCCTCAGAACCCAGCCACCGGTGCCCTCCTGAGCTTCGGGTCCCCTTTGAGCCTCTTTCCTTCCTTTGGCTATTGGTTCCACGCAAGCATTCTCCTGGAAGAGTGTCTACAGTGGTGGGACTGCTCTGTGACTGTGCTGCCACAGACACAAGGGACAAACGAGCCCTAGAAATGTGGCTGCTATGACTGAGGAACTGAATCTTTCATTTAGTTCATTTTCATTTAAATTTAAGAAGCTGCATGTGGCTCATGGTTATCCTATTGCACAGTGCAATTTTAAGTCCACAAATAAACCCAATAAATTCAGATCCCTTTCTTCATCTCAAGAGGATGAAAAAAAGCACGTAGAGAGGATGGTAAAAGTTAAAATTTCATGATTTCTAAATAAATGCAAAGCCTTATTCGACATTCTAACTACAAATTCAAGGGCATGCTGATTAACATTATGGATAAAACATTTCAAGTGTAACCCCCATAAGAGGCCTGTTTACAAAATGATTTGTACTTATTTATGGGAAGGAGCATCCTCCTTAGTTTTGCAAATCTCCCCATCGTGGGGATTACTGCTCTCAGCACAGGACAGCTGATGAAAATCCCCCTCCTGTGTCCCTGGCCAGTGCACAAGGATCTCACACCAATGTCAACTGTAATCTGATTTCCCTCCTTTGTCAGCCTCAGGGCTGTGAACCTGAGTGGAAGGAAGAATGCGCTTGAGACTCTCATATTACCAAATCTCCCACTGACAGCTCCATCAAGGTCTTCCCATTCTTTTCCAGGACAAAGACAAGTCTCAACTTTAGCAGAAAAAACACACACAGCACCTATACCAATCAAGGAGAATGCACCTTGTTTGCAAACACCTGTGAAACAGTGACAACTTGGCCATGCTCTCCGTCACAGAGGGGGTCTTCCTGAATTTCCAGTAATCAGTGGTACACAGACTACTCAATCAGACCATAATAAAACGGGATTGGAGACCAATAAAAGATAATTTTTTGTACTGAGCTTAAACACTAAAGAATCACATATTAAATGTAAAATGGCAAAGCAGACTACAAAATAATTAACACAGGGCAATATGTAATATACTACAGATCCCACGCTGGAGATACAATTTGACACAGGAAGCTCTGGTCTTAAACATCCTTATCCAAAAGTAGAAGGCCTCTAGATAGGCCAGCTCTGCATTTATTTTAAGAGGCTAGAAACACAATAATGGAGCCAACATACGGAAGGTGCAAAGAGGCAAAAGAAGTTTAAGAACAGAAATCGCTGAAATGGGAAGTAAATCAAAATAGGGTGAGCAATAAAACCAAACTATCTTCTTAGGAGAGACTAAAAATGGAGCAAAGCTCTACCAACACTGGGCCAAGGAGAAGGGAAGACAGGAATATCAGAAACCAGGGGTCCTGCCCTCGGGGGCACAGGTGGGCATCGCTGTCACCCTAAGAACATTAGTCAACCCCCAGATGGCCTGTTCCCTAAGGAAACCTTGAATGTGACCACCACTCCAGCAGCTTCTGGAAGCTGGTCCACACATGTCCACTACTTACATGAGGAGGAAAAGGAAATAAATGAAAAAAAAATGTGAACTGTCATACAAAAACAATTGTGCATAATGAGAAAGACGTGGTAGAGACAGCCCTGCTGAAACTGTACTGCAGGACTGAAAAACCCACACCACGTCAAACTGCAGACAGACCTCTAAAGGAACCAGGGTCACTCCTGTGCCCACCAACCAACCCTGCACAGCCTCAGAACCCAGCTTCCGGTGCCTTCCGGTGGTCTGGGAACTCAGGTGGGGCTGATGAAAGATGTGGCAGAGGAGATGAGCACCTGACAATGTTTAAAATCCCTGCACAACCCCTGAATTTTGAAATGCCTAAGAAATTAGCTTTCCCCAAAGGCATAAGACAAAAATATTAAAGAGGAACAACCCAAACAGCTCTTTGCACAAAAGCTCAGGGACATGGCCAGCAGCCTGATCTAAGCTCTCTCTGGCCATGTAGGCAGCTGGGTTACGTCAGCACGACTCTGGGCAGTGGGGACAGGCATACAGCCAGGAAGGGAAGCCACAGCCTGGCTGCAGCTTTGCCCCCCAGAGCGTGGGGCTTACCCAGAAGGACAAGTAGCCTGGGTGGCTTTTGGAGGGTGGTAAGGGGACTCTGGAGGCCCTGAGCCCACCTGGGGCCTGACTCAGCATCTGCATCCCCACCAGATTCCAGCACTGCAGCCACTGCTGCTCCAGGGCCCACCTTTGGGCAGTATGTCCAGAACAGCAGTGACTCTGAGTGTGAGATCCCTGACCAACAGCAGCAGCATCACCTGGGAACCGGTCAGAAATGCAGTCTCCACCCTTGACAGTGGAGCCCATTTACTCAAATTTGCCAAACTTCCAGGGCCTTCTGCACTCCCTCCACAGACCCAGAGGTCAGAAGTGTGGGGAAGAGCAGGCAGGAGCTGAGGACAGTGCCTTAGACAGCCAGGGAAGTAGAGGTCTATGGCTTACTGCTCAGCACCCTTGACCCACCCTTGGAAAGCATATCTTTCCACTTTCTGGTATTAACTACCTGTATGACTTGGAGAAGCTAGTTAACTTCCCTACACCCCAGATAACTCACCTGTGTTGCAGAATAACAGATCCCAGAGTTGTTGTAAAGATGAAATGATTAATACATGTGTAGCTTAGCTAAGGGCTTGGTGCATAGTAAGTGCTCAATAAACACTGGCTATTCTTACTGGGTGGAATTGGGGAAGGAACCGGCCCCAATTCCAGTTGGGTCAGGTGCCCAGTCTTCACCCTTGGCTATTCCAACTACCATAAGAATGGGTAGCTAGCAGACTCAACCAGTGAGACTCTGAAGCACTTGCCTGTGTGATGGGAAAGAGGAAGGTATAAGAATGTATAGCCCAAGATACCATAGCCACTCTTGTCACAAGGAGAGACTGAGTTTGTTAGCCAGCCCCTGGCTGCAAACCAAGCATAAAAGACAGCTGAAGGCAGAGCCACAAAACCATCCTCAGTAGCCTCCCCCCTTCCTCAGACCAGCCTGCTGGGCGTTTCAGTTACACCGACGGGCAACCTCCATTTGTCTAAGCTTGGAATCGCTGTTGTTGTTTTAATCACTTGCAACATTAAATCAAGCTCTGATAGTCAGGAAGATGCGAAGCAGACTGAGTTTTGAGGAACATGGAGGAGGTTTGGAGCAGACATTTCATTGCTCCAGCTTATCTTGAAAGAGTCACCGATGTGGGCCCTCAAATCCCCACCCTGGCAGCCTCTGCCTGGGGACACCTGTCACCTTGGAGCCACATCCTCCTCCCCTGGAGTCATCTCAATCCCCTCTGGTGGCTGAGCTGTGACGAGAGAGAACAGACTGTGCTTGGAAAGGAGAGAACCTTGTCACTGGGCAAAGGGAAGTTGTGATAACTGAGCATTTTAACCATTTTGGGAAATCTGAGAGCCCTGTTCCTCTGTGCCCTCAGTGCTGGGTGCTGTTGCAATGGTGGTGTCCTCCCTTCATCTAAAGCAGTGCCTCACTGTCCCTGGCACAACTACTTCTAGGTTTCCATGGCAACTTCTGGCTCGTCTCTTTCCATCTTGGCCAGCAGCAGACTGTTACAGAGCAAATCACTCTTCTTGTTCCAATCATGCCCCCATCAAGCGCCCTGTAGACATCAAGCACTGAGCAATGTCACGTCTGACATTAGGGGCTACAGAGAGCCCCAAACACACACTCCTACATAGGATAGTGTTAGGCTCAATCTATGAAGGGCACAGGCCTTCCAGGCTAGAAATGCTCCCGGTGTCCCCAGGGGCATGGAGGAGGGTCTGCCAAGGGGGCTCTAGGGCTCGGGGGACATGGTATGTACAATCTTTAGAGGTAGGAAAGTGTATGAAGTGTTCTGGAACTTCAGTTGTCCGTTCTGGACAGAGTAGAGGTGGAAAGGGCTGGGGTAGGAGACAAGTGTGGTCAAATGCTGGAGGTCAGGGCAAGAAGTAGACTGAGCCCTGTGGACAACAGAAACTCAGGAAACCACTGGAAAGCCGGGCTAGGGCATGGCAGTACCACACCTGTCTGTGATGTGATGGAGCAGATGTGAGAATAAGAACCCCTTCAGATTAAATGAAGAAACAAAGTCCAGGGGAACCAGTTAAAATATTCTAACATTCAGAACGAAAATGAAGAAAGTAGAAAGGAGCAGAAAGAAAGAAAGGACTGAAGAGCCACAGACTTAGCAAATTCAGGGCCTGAGAGGGATGTGCTGAGTCAGTAAGTCCAGGAGGAGCTGGACACCCAGCTGGGGAGGGAAGAGTTGAGTAGCTTGGCAGATGTACTAACTCTACCCCAGGGCACTGAGAGCTCTAATAGAACCGTTCTCTACCCAGGAAACGAAGCCACCACCAGCTATTTTCCATCTAATCCAAACCTGCTGAACTGGAGGCTCAGGTGCTCCATCCACCTGGCCCATGGCCACAAGCAGTGGTGAGAACTAGAACAGTAAGGATAGTCTACTCCAGGCCTCACTGGGCTCTGCTGAGGTTCCAGAGCCCAAGTGTTTTCAAGAAACAATCATAAAATCCATGTGACATCAACAGTGAGCAGGTCTCACCTACAAGGCAGAATGTGACAGGGATTCCTGCTGGCAAATTTAGTTGTTACTTCTTTCCTGGGCCCATAACAAAGGGAAGGAAGCTAGGCAGGGTGGCCGGTCATTGGTGCTACCCCCTCATTCAGAACTAGAAGGTTGGCCCCTCCTCTTTCCCATGCTGCCTCTGGAGGAATGCAAGGAAACATGTCCCTGTCTAGGTAGAGGGGCATCACTCACAGTGGTTTTGTGGGGTCTGCACCTCAAAGCCAAGATCTAAGCAACTCTGAGGACAAGGTGAGCAACTCCAGGCATTTCCTTCCTGCAGGGGCATTTGTAGTGGTCCGACCTCCTACCATGCCAAAGTGACCCTGTGGGGACTCTTTGGTAATTTCCTCTCTTCCTCCCAAGACTGGCCATCCTCAGTAATCCCATGGGCAGCCACTGAGGGAAGACAGCCCAGGGCCTTCACCATGACCCAAGGAGCCCAGAGGTTAGTGCCCCAGTCCCACCTTCCCACAGCACCAAGCAGAATGTTGGATTCTGAACACATTAGGATCTTCCCCCTCTGCTGCCTCGATGCCTCCTACATTCCTTAGTTTGGTGGTGGGTACTTCCATTTCACGCCTCTTCTGATTCCATTAATGAAAGCCAGGGTAGCAGAACTGAGGGCACAGCTCTAAGAATCCCAACAAAATACCCCTTTCTGAATGTACAAACAGCAATGACAGGGTTAATGAAGTGTAGTCTGGAACAGGGTAGGGACAAGGAGCTAACCTCCCCAAAAGAAAAACCTGAGGCTAGATCCCTCCAGAGATCAGGTTCCTGACCTGAAATGGTCCAGTGAGGCCAGATGCTTCCAGGGCCTGAGCTGCTTAGATGCCTGAGGAGCTTCACCAGCTTTGACCAGATAATGGGGAAGAAGGGAGTTCTGATTGTGATGTATCATTCTACTCAATTCATACCTTGCCTCTGGTCACCCTACCAAGTGATTCCCAGAGCTGGGCTCTGCCAGGGGGCCTGAGCTCTTGGCATGATTACTGACACTTTCAAAACTATGTTCTTTCAGCCCCGGCTGGAGTGGCTCAGTGGATTGAGTGCCGGCCTACCAACAGAAAGGGTCGTGGGTTCGGTACCCAGTCAGAGCACATGCCTCGGTTGCAGGCCAATGTTTCTCTCCCTCTCTTTTCTCCCTCCCTTCCCTTCTCTCTAAAAATAAATAAACAAAATCTTAAAAAAAAACAAACAAACAAACTATGTTCTTTCAAAAGCTGTGTATAACTTGAGTACAAAGGAAATCAAACACATTTTACAACCAGTACTAGATGTGATGCTATAATGCATCCTTCTGCCAAGTGAGTCATGGTCATTTGGACCCATCACCTGTTGACTTTGCTACTCCTGCTGAGAGAGAAGCAGGCTTGCCCACCTCATCTCTTCCTCAGCATCACCAAAAGCAGGTGTTGGGGAAATGGGATTCCCAAAGATACCCATACCAAGACCATTTTTAATTGCCCAGAAGGAATGTCCTCTCAGGACAATTAATTTGGGAGTTAATGCCACAACTAAATAATAATCCCCAGAGAAATGCAAAACTTGCCCCTGTAAAAGCACAGAAGTTCTCTGTGTCTGTTAAGGGGAGATGGTGGGGTAATGCACTTCGCAAAGTGCGATTTAAACCCAAGGCTGGATGCTTACATCACAGGAGACCCCAAGACGCTGGACATTAGGGCCCATGCCACACTCCCTCTCTGCCAACCCACGGCCAGGTCCTCCTTCCATCTTCTCCCTCTTCCCCCAAGTCCGCCCTCCTTCCCTCCGCGGAGCCCCTGATCGCAGCCAGTGGGGAACTACGGGGTCCATTTCTATCTAGTTCAGTCACGAACTCGGAAATCCAACAAAGCTGAGGCTCTCCGCCTTCTCACTTCCTTTCTAATGCTCGGACCGGATGAGTTCCCTCAGAGCAAGGACTTTTGTCACCTCTGACTTCTGCCTACTCAGGTTCCCCCTTCATTTGGAGCAGGAAACGGGTTCCCCTACAGATGGTGCAGGGACTGCCTTTACCGTTGGGAAATTCCAGTCATTGGCAGCAAAAACGAAACTGCAGAGTGGCTAGCGCCGGGTGCCTCCTGCCGGCGCTCCAGCCAGTCCCCTCCACTCCACCCCACACCTCACCCCCAGTCCCCGCCCTGCTGGCCTGGTCACCCCCTCCCCCCAATGGTCTCCGGGTCTGACCAGAGTGACCTGCCAAGTCCGATCTCCTGCTCTTCAGTCTTGGGGTCTGCCCTGTGCGGTGGGGCAGGGCGCCGGGGCTCCTGGACCCAGGGTGAGCTCCTCGAACCGCAGCCTCGCCGGAGCAGACCCTCCGAGATACGGGGTCCGGACATACCAAGACCCCCGGAGAAGCGATCGCTCCAGTGCGCCCACTGCTGTAGCCTCCCCAGGAACCGGGGCAGGGCCTACGAAGGTACCCTTGAGCGGCCTGACCTGGGGGAGGGCGTTTCAGGGGGAGGAAAGCTTCTGACTGCAGGGACAGGAGCAGGGCTCGGGGCTCCGGGGACTCGCCGTCGAATTCCAACCCGGGCCACACTCACTGCCGGTAGGGGTCGTGGAAGGGCAGCGCCAGCCAGGCGTCCGGCAGCTGAAGCAAAAAGTCTTCCATCTCGTGTGCGCTGCAGTCGGCGGACACGAAGACCACAGCCAAGGGCGCGGGCGGGTACGCCTGCTCCACCAGTTCCGCGTAGAAGTCGCAGAGCAGCGGCGTGAAGTCGCGGCTGGGCGCGCAACGGGCCGAAGCGAAGTAGAGCGCAACCACCTTGTTCTGCAGCACTGCCTCCGCCTCCACGCATGCACCGCCGCGGGTCACCAGGAGCCGCCCGCCTAGCACGTCCACCATGGCCTGCACGGGGACACCTGTGGAGAAAAACACCTGTGGAGAGAAAAGGAGGGAGGAGGGGGCAGTGAGCACAGATAAATGGCCACTTGCAGGTGGGCAGCGGTGTCTCCTCTCCTGTCGCACCGCCTGGTGCCTCTACTGCTCAAGACTCTCCCTGGCCTCAGCCTGAGGCTGGGTCAGGAAAGCCCGCCCTGGGGAGAAGGGGCGTGGGAAACTCACAGGCACCAGCGACCCTAGTCGCTACCGCTGCAACTACAGCGCAGCACTAGCCTCCAGGGAGCCGAGTTGCCCCGGCACCCTTCCACCCTAGAGCTCTCCTCCGCCCCCTCGTGCTCCGCCCCGCGTTCTCCCCCACCTCACCGACACTCACAGTCGTGCCCCGCCCCGCCCTCTCCGCACTCGGCCTCCAAGCTCTCCGCCCCACGCGCTCTCCCCTCCCAGCCCTCCGTGCGCCCGCTCACTGCCCACCTTGCTCTTAGCCCCCAGTCCGCCGTCCCGCACCTCTGCCTCCTCGCTCCCATCCTGCGCTGCGTACCATCCCACCTGACCCAGGTGCTCTGCGGACCTGGAAGGGCCAGCGAGGTTCAACCAGGAGCGGTAGAGGCGGAGCGGTGGGGAGACTTGCCCTGTTCTTTCCCCAGATTGCCGCGACAGCCTGCGCGCGGCCTGGGAGGGTCCCAGGAGTCCTGCAAGTAATTGGGGAGGCTCTTAAAGAACGTTTTATTCGAGAAGCAGAATAGTAAACTATCCGGCACTGTTGGAGGCCTTGGGACCAAATAGTCTGTTCCCTGACGGGGCGGAAGAGACACTTGCGTGGTGGGCAGAGAATTTAAGGTAGCGCCATTAAACTTAGTGATCAAGAAAAAATAATATTCTGATGCAATATTTAAAAAGTCAAAATTAATGCCAGAAAAGTTCATGATGAGCATCAAACATGGAGACAGGACAGGATCCCACCCTGCCCTCAGACGCGGACGGCGCGCAGCGCCCACCCACGCTCTGCCTGGAGTAGCTTCCATCCCAGGGGCGTGGGGGGCGGCGGGCGTGAGCGGGAGCAGCTAGGTGAGCGAAGAAAATTCCTTGTGCTCGCTCGGGACGTGGAGGCCGGAGCCACAGCGAGAGGCGCGGTTTCAATGAGCGGTGCAGACCGGCGTCCTCCAAGCCGCGGTTACTCCCTCCGGCTTTCCCGTGACGAGAGACTGACGCGAAGACACCCTGCCCCCCTACCTACTGGGTCGGTTGTGTAAGTGCACTTGGCAGCCAGGGTTAAGAGGAAACTATGATGGGGGACGGATGATGATCCATGAAGGGCGCCACCAAGGCCTCATGCACAGCCGTCTTAGAAAAGTAGGAATTTATAGGCAAATTGGAGAAAATAAATCGAGGCGTTGTGAGCAGTATAAATCTTCACGTGGAGGCCCATGACTTGTTAACTTTTAGAAATAAGACAAATGGAATGTCCCCAAACTCTAAATATCAAGACTGTAGTTTGATTTGTTTGGCCTTTTTTTTTAAATCACAACAGTAAGCAAAATAGAGAACATTCCTTTTAGTGCCACCCGCTCACGGAAGAAATGTCCAATTATTTGCATATTAAATACTCTGTACTGAAGGAGGCGTGGGTATCTGTTCCCAGGACAGCAGCGCATCTAGGGGCCCCGATGTTGAAGCTGACAGCTCTTCCCCTCCTCCAGGGGACCCTCTTCCTGTGGCCGCTCTGAGTGTGTGTGAGAGGGCAGGGGACTTCACCCTCAAGAACTCACAGGTGCCCAGAGGAGGATGGCACAGTTAGGCCCATTTCCCAGCTCCCTCTAGAGGGCATTCTCAACCAGTCTTTAAAGGACTTCCCAGGGCCCTTCCTGTCCCATGAGACTCCAGAGTAACAGGAAGGGTTCTTAGTTCAGCCTGGATAACCTGGGTCCCCCTCTCCTCTTGTCCTCACCCTTAGGGATGCCAGGTCCCAAACCACAGCAGACACGATTAATTCCCAGATAACCTTGTCTAAAAAAGCGTAAGATTTCAGGTAACAAACTATGGGAAGTGAAAATAAAGTGCATGTTTTCATACTCAGCTGTTTTTGCTTTTCACACTACCTTTTTGGTCTGCTGGCTGTGTCTCCTGACTCTGCCTTTCTCATGGGCCTATCCCTCCTCCAGATTCAGTTCCCCTCCCTTGGTCTCCAGGCAGAATCACAGTTAGAATCAGAAGGGACCACCTTGGGGCCAAGGTGCTTCTTTTAGTTTCTGGTGACCTGGAGGCTGCACAGCCCAGACGCACTCCACAACCATGGCTGTCCTTCAAGCTGCCAGCACATCAGGAGCAAGGAGTGTCCCAAAGCCCTCTTCAGCCTGAGCCCAGAGCTACCCAGCAATGAGAGTACATAGAGTTTCTTTCTTTGTTTTCTTGCTTTTCCTTCCTATCAGCTTTTCAACAAGAATGTCCACTCAGGATGACCTGGTTCCCACCAGGTATTATCTTAAAAAGAGACACATTCAGTTTTTCACAATTATAGTCCTGACACTATTCGCCAGCATTTGACCCACAGCACAAAGATGCTCACCATTTCTGATCAGTCTGCCTCATTCAAATGAATGTCAACTCACTAAAACATTGCCATCCAAGCCACCTGCAACGCCCCCGCCCCCCCACCCTGAAATTTAAGTACCACCCGGAAGCTTGTCAGAAACACAAATTCTTTTTTTTTTTTTTCTGGGTTCACCTCAATGTTCCCAAGTAGCGAGTGGCCCACTGTGCTTGGGCTGCCCAGGTCCAACCCACACAGTCTGAAAGTGGTTGTAGCCCAAGGGCTGCTCCTAGAAGGAAGTTAGACGTGATGGCGAGTTGAAAGCCAATGTCGGCACCTCTGGCTTGGCTCTCCCCATACTGACACCTTGATCTGCACCCTCTGGGGAAGGATCTAAAGTTGCTGGGCAGCCACCAGGGTCAGGTTTCCAGAAGCAGGTGACTGGGGAAAGGGGTCTAGCCCTTTACTATCTGGAAAGCAGCTAGGTAGGGTGGGCTGAGCTTGGACACTGGGATCAGACAGATCCTGAGACAAATCTTGGCTCTGACTCTTGCTGAGGATCTGGCTGTCTCCTTTTGCTTCACTGGAAAATAGAGATAATAATGACTGCTTGATAAGGTGGCTGCCAGAAGTAAGGCAATATCCACGGTGCTTGCATATGTCATCTTACAGAAGGCAGGTGCTCCATCAATGCTAATTCCCTTGCCCACTGGCAGCCTTTCCTACAGGCAGCCGTTGAACACCTTAGAAACACAAATTCTTAAGCACCAGCTCAAACTCAGAATCACAAACTCTCCCTCCCTCCTTTCCTTCTTTTTAGAATTCAGGTCTCATATCAGGAGTCTCTTAATAGCTCTATTAAGGTATAATTTATACGTATCATAAAATCACTTATTTTAAGTGAACAATTCATTTTAATAAATTTAGAGTTGTTCAACCATTGCAACAATGGAATTTTAAACATTTTCCTCAACCCAAAGACTCCTAGTGTGCACTGGCAGGTCTCCATTCCTAGCGCCACAAATAGTGATCTACTTTCCATCTCTAGTTTTCCCTCTATAGGCCATTTCATGTAAGTGGGATCATATATGTGCCGTTTTCCATCTGGCTTCTTTCATTTTACATGTCTTTGAGGTTCATCCATGCTGTAGCATGCATCAGTTCATTCCTTCTTCCGAGTAGTGTTCCTTTGCATGGTGGATACACCATGTTGTGTTTTTTCATTCACTAGTTGATGGAAATTTGGATTATTTCCATTTGGGGGCTATCATGAACAATGTTGCTATGGTATTCGTTTACATGTTTTCTGTAGACATATATATTTTTTCAGTTGTCATGTGTATATTCCTAGGAACCTAGGGTCTGATGGTAAATTTACACTTAACTTTTAAAGAACCTGCTAAACTGTTATCCAAAGGGGCCGCAGCAGCTTCTCCACACCTTCACCAACATTTGTCATTGCCTTTTTTGGGGGTTGGGGGTGGTTAGTCCTGCTGGTGACTGGGAAGTAGCATCTCAGTTGTAATTTGCATTTCCCTATTGACTAATGATGTTGAGCATCTTTTTGTGTTTATTGACCATTTGTATATCTTCTTGAGAGCAATGTCTACTCAAATATTTGTACTTTTACTTGAATTGTCTTCTTGCTAAAGAGTTCTTTATATATTTGGACACCAATCCTTTATCAATATAGTTTACAAATATATTCTCCTAGTCCATGGCTTTCTCATTTTAACAATGGTTTTAATTTTGATGAAATCTAAGTTACCAACTTTACCTTTCATGGACTATGGTTTTGATAATGTATAAAAGAAATCTTTGTCAAACCCAGGGTCATGAATATTCTCACCTATGATTTATTTCTCCTAAGTTTTATAGTTTTAGCCCTAACATTTTAGGTCTATGGTCCATTATGATGAATGGTCTAAATTGAACTTTTAAGGATTTTTATTTATTTTTAGAGTGAGGGAAAAGGAGGGAGAGAAACCTCAATTGGCTGCCTCTTGCATGTGCCCCTCCCCCAACTGGGGACTGCGCCTGCAACCCAGGCATGTGCCCTGACAGGTAATCAAACTGGCAACCTTTTGCTTTGTGGAATGACACCCCAACAACTGAGTCATGCCAGCCAAGGCTAAATTCAACTTTTCACATGTGGATATTCAGTTCTTCCAGCTTCATTTGTTTAAAGAACAATCTTGTTTTCCATCAAATTACCTTCCTACCTCTGAGGAAAACGAATTGACCATGAATGTAAGATTAGTTTCAGGACTCTCAGTTTATCACTGACATAGACAGATGATAGATTAGATAGATAGATAGATAGATAGATAGATGAATAGCTCTAGATGTACCCTTATACCAGTACAATGCTATCTTGATTATTGTAGACTCACAGTAAGTACGGAAATCAGGAAGTACTAGTTCTACAAATGTTTTTAATTTTCAATATTCTTTTGGCTGAGTCTGCTGCATTTCCACAAAAGTTTTGTGATCAGCTTGTTCATTCAACCAACAAAGCCTGCTGGAGTTCTTATAGGGACTGCCACATTAATAACGAGTCTTCTGACTCATGAACATGGAATGTCTCTCCCTTTATTTAGATCTCCTTTAATTTGTAGATTTCGGGGTACAATCTCACACTTTTATGAAATTTATTCCTAAATATTTTGAACTTTTTGTTGCTATTGTGGATGGAATTAATCCATTTTGGATAGCTCATTGCTGTATTTATTGAATATATAGAAATGCAATTAACCTTTATATATAAACCTTTTATCTTTCAACCTTGCTGAATTCAATTTGTTGCTGGACTTGGAATTTTTTCTATCTACAGGCAAGGGATATTGGCCTATAGAATTTTTGTTTTATCTGGCTTTAATATCAGAGTAACGAGAGACCTCATAGCATAGAGCTAGTAAGTATTCTCTCTTCTATTTTTGAAAC
>VMDR010011950.1:0-27499 GCA_007922815.1 Macrotus californicus
AACTTTAGCAACATTTATTGAATAGTACTGTAAAACTTAAAGATTTCTTCTGAGGCCAAATTTCCATTTTATTTCAAGAGAGCCACTTAATTTAGTTGTTACGTGTATTCATGTTAAGAAACATTTACCTGAAGATTACAAATGCAGTTCTTTGTTATTAATTTCTTCTACTCAGATGTAGTTATCTGAGAGAGAAGTTAACCTGTTTATAAAAACGTTTCAGTTTGAGCTTGGGCTAAAAGCTATTTTGAAATGTAATTTCATACAGTAATGCTACTGTTAAGTTGCTGGGTAGATACACCGCGGGCAGCTTGTCCACCCATTATCATTGCTGTATTTGCCAACCCAGATATTTTATACAAACAACAACAAAATCAAACGTTTTTCAAACCCCTCCAGAAAAAAAAAGTGTAGGCTGTTATATTTCTTGGTACAAATTTGATAAAGTTTCTGATAATGAAGACTTTTGGAAAATTCAAGCTAAATGTAAAAATAATACAAAGCATTTTTAAGTTTCAAAATTTTAGTTCAATATAAAAAGCATGGTAGAGCAAGAATTTTAAGTTTCATTCTGAAATAAGTAAAAACTATTCGAGGCATGTTTGTTGTAATAACTGTTTTTGAAGACCAACTTTGAATGTTCAGCTTACAGCTCAAGGACAACACATGCCGTCCATTTAGCCTTCAGCAAACGCAAAATCCCTTGTTTTGATTTGAGAAAAATTCATTCTACTTGGAGGTTGTTGTGTGTGTGTTTGTTTGTTTGTTTTTTGCAGCTTCTCTTTATTGAGGCAATATGCCAGGCTTGGAAAAATATACGATGTAAAGCAAACTCGCATTCACACCCAGCTCTGCCACTTAACTAGTTTGCGGACTTTGAGGGTAGGAATCCACGCGAGTAGGGGTGGGAATTAAGTCTGTGGTGTATATAAGGCAGCTAACATGGCATCCAGCACATGGTACATATTCAAAGTCATAGTTGTTGCTGTTGGGGTTATCTGTGGGCCCATATTGAAGGCAAAACCTATGAACAAGGTGAGAAAAGGTGCTGAGAGTGAAAGTCTAAATAGAAAGCTGGTGTCATAGCTTAACAGCCTTGCAGACAGTCTGAGTGGATACATTGGTGTCTGTCCTCCCCATTCACTGTTGGGAAGGGCCCTGTGTGATGGGCACCACAGTGTCGGTGGCTGTCTTGTACGCGCAGGGCAGGCTGTAACCACGTGGTCCTTGCCCTGGAGAGAGCTGCTGTAGAGCCCTGGTCCTTGTGATTCTGTTGATTTCCCACCTTCACTGTACATCAGTGTAGTTGTCTTTTCTTTTTATTAAATATATTGTATTGATTATGCTATTACAGTTGTCCCATTTTTTTCTCCCCTTTAATCCCCTCTGCCCTGTAACCCCCCCTCTCACCATCGTTCCCCCACCTTAGTTCAAGTCCATGGGTCGTGCATATAAGTTCTTTGGCTTCTCCATTTCCTACACTATTCTTAACCTCCCTCTGTCTATTTTGTACCTACCATTTATGCTTCTTATTCCCTGTACCTTTACCCCTATTTTCCCCCGTCCAGTCCCTGCTGATAACCCTCCATGTGATCTCTATTTCTGTGAATCTGCTTCTGTTCGAGTTGTTTGCTTAGTTTGTTTTTGTTTTTGTTTTTTTAGGTTCAGTTGTTGATACTTGTGAGTTTGTTGCCACTTTACTGTTTGTATTTTTTATCTTCTTCTTTTTCTTACATAAATCCCTTTAACATTTCATATAATACAGGCTTGGTGATGATGAACTCCTTAACTTGACCTTATCTGGGAAGCACCTTATCTGCCCTTCCATTCTAAATGACAGCTTTGCTGGATAGAGTAATCTTGGTTGTAGGTCCTTCCCTTTCATGACTTTGAATACTTCTTTCTAGCCCCTTTTTGCTTATAGGGTTTCTTTTGAAAAATCAGCTGATAGTCTTTTGGGCACTCCTTTGTAGGTAACTGCCTCTTTTTCTCTTGCTGTTTTTAAGATTCTCTCTTTATCTTTAACCTTGGGTAAATGTAATTATGATGTGCCTTGGTGTGTGGTTCCTTGGGTCCAACTTCTTTGAGACTCTCTGAGCTTCCTGGACTCCCTAGAAGTCTGTTTCCTTTGCCAAGCTGGGGAAGCTCTCCTTCATTACTTTTTCAAATAAGTTTTCAATTCCTTGCTCTTCTTCTTCTCCTTCTGGCACCCCTATGATTTGGATGTTGGAACATTTAAAGTTGTCCTGGAGGTTCCTAAGCCTCTTCTCATTTTTTTGAATTCTTGTTTCTTCATTCTGTTCTGGTTGAATGTTTATTTCTTCCTTCTTTTTCAAACCGTTGATTTGAGTCCCAGTTTCCTTCCCGTCACTTTTGGATTCCTGTACATTTTCCTTTATGTCACTTTTCATAGCCTTCACTTTTTCCTTTATTTTGCGACCATACTCAACCATTTCTGTGAGCATGCTTATTACTAGTGTTTTGAACTCTGCATCTGATAAGCTGGCTATCTCGTCATCATTTAGTTGTATTTTTTCTGGACCTTTGATCTATTCTTTCATTTGGGCCACATTTTTTCCACATGAGTCAAGAGACACGGAAGGGTTAACAAATGTCTCCTCTTGACCCACCTGGTCATGGCCTGCTTTGTGCATGAATAGACCTGCCTGATTGTGGCCACACCTCCTACCACTCTGAGGGCTGCCCACTTGGCTGTGGGCATTGGCACTGACACATTGGCATGTGGTTCATAATCTGTATCAGTCCATTCTCTCCTACCCAGGCAGAGTGCAACCATGCAGGGGAGCTAGATATTTTCTCACTAAAGAATATATATGTAATTTGAGCTTCTGTATCTCATTGCAACCTTTAAAGGCAAGGAACGTTAGATAGTTTATCACCTCCCTCCCCACCCCCACCCCCACCTCACATCCCAGATGAGAATATTTTTAGCTTCAAGTAGCAGAAGTTTTTAATCAAATTGGCCTTAACTGTAAGGAAATACATTGTTGCACATGACCTGACACTCAGAGGTGGGCTGGGCTTTGCTGTTGGCTTACCCAGCAGTGTCCAGGGCCCAGGCTGTTCCTGCACTGCTATGCACACTGTGTACCTTCTCCCCAGGTGGGTCTCTGAGATGTTTCTAGGCCAGCTCCCAGTACCAGTTAGGGTCATATTCTTCTCCATCTGAAGAAACAGGTGATGCCCCATAGATTTCCCAGAAGTCTCCAGTACACCTGTCCCATCTCACTGGCTACTGTTGGGTTTTATGCCATTTCTGAGCCCCCTGACAGTCAAATAAGTGAGATTTCTCTGATTGTGTTAGACTATAGCTGTCGTCAGCCTCCCGAGGCACAAGGGGGAGGGTGACACATGAAAACCATACTGGACTTCTCTGAGGAAGGGAGAAGGCAGGAAATCACTTCAGCCACTACAATAAAGCCACCATGGGAGACTGCCTGGAGGTAGGGATCTTTGTCCTGAGTTTTAACAAAGAAATAGAGTTAGCAGGAAAGGAAGAAATTTTAAGTGGATGGAACAGCATGTATAGGAATTTCAGAAGTCTGAAATAACATGTTTTTCTCTTTAGGGAACCATAAGTACTTGACTGTAGACAATGAGAGTAATGAAATATGAGTGTGAACAGGAGGTATTTGCCACCCAAGCTTAAATGCCATTCTGAATTACAGGAATCTCTAGACCAGATATGAGGAAGGTTCTGAATGAACGTAATGGTAGAGAAAATGAAGAGGAAGTGATCTTTAGGGAAATATTTCAGAAGTAAGGCTGCAGGACTGCTTGGGTGGTAGGAGATGAGGGAGTGATAGAAATGAACAAATCCTAGGCACCCCCACCTGTGCGGCTACCTGTGTTAGCATCACTTCTCATACTGCACCTCTCCCTCTCTCTCTCCCTCTCTCTCTCTCTCCCTGTCTCTCCCCCTCTCTCTTCCTCTCTCTCTCTCTATCTCATACAGACACACACAAACACAGAGGCCTGAAATTTCTATGCCACTGACATCGCAGCAGAACTAGGGACACATCAATTTTTCACTTATTCTCTTCCCCATTCTGATATTAAAAGCTGCCACCATCCCAAGTTTATTTGTTTGAGAATGCAAAATGTGATTTTTTAAAAGAAAAGATTTTGTGATTTCTTGTTTTTCTCCCCCTCACTGGAGGACATTTTCCCATTAATTTAAGAGAGAAAGGGAGACAGACAGACAGACAGACAGACAGACATGGATGTGAGAGAGAAAAATTGATTGGCTGCCTCCCGTACGCACCCTGACCAGGGATCAAACCCACAACCTAGGCATGTTCCCTAACCAGGAATCAAACTGGAACCCTCCGGTGTACAGGGTATTCTGATGATGTTAATCAAGTGAGCCACACGGCCAGGGCAAGATTTGGTGATTTCTAATTAGCTGCGCAACTGATCTTCAGAAAGACTGTCATTTCAAAACCTCAGTATGTGGTTGTCAGCTCCCTGTGAGTTTGTTGCATTCCATATTAGTGTCGTGGGCTAGTTAGGGTTTGGGGAGGAAACATACTCTTTTCAGTGTTGCGTGTCTCACAAAAGGCCGAATATACTTAGTCTCCTCCGTGCTTACCGTTCACCTTTGAACTAAGACTAGAAGTAAACTAAAAACAAGGAATGCCTTGCAATATTTTGGGGTGCTCGGAGTCCATTTCATTTTAGCATGTCCAGCACTTCAGCACTCCCTACGGATAAATGCCACAAGACGTATTGGCCTTATTCTTTCACTACTTGGGATTTTTTTTTTTTCCACCAAAACAGTAGTTAACAAAACTTGGGAAAAAATTTCAGGGATTTTTAAATGTATAACCTGTTCAGTCTCTGGCACCAAAATTCTGTATAATGATCAGTTTGTCAACCTTGGAGAACTACAAAAGAAGTTTGACTCGTAAGTTGCAGTCCCCCCTGTCTTTCTAATTCGTGCCGTGCACCACAGAACGGCTTCATTGAAGCAGCAGTCCGCCACCTGCACAGAGTAAGTGGCTCCCAGATCCCATCCTGTAAGCACCCAACTGCCTGCCACTCAGGCATTTTACCCAAACCGAACCCCGCTGAGATTACACTGAAGACCACACATTGTGGCTATTCTGCAGATGTTTTTTAAGTCCAGCTGATTCACATGCCTGTTTTGGCTCCTTACAGAAAACAGGCTTCTGGATCAGCTGGACATCAGAGCCCAGAGTCTCCATTCAGTGCTCTACTTGGAAGTGCAGCTGACCCAGACTTCGGTTTCTTAAAGTAGCCAAAAACTAGCATCTGGCCCTAATTTAGACTCAGCTTATGGGCTCCCCACTAGTAGCAAATAGTTCTCTCACTCTCTTTCCTCTCTGGCTGGGACTGGGCTGAGGGAGGGGTGGGGGAGGGGCTCGGTGAGATGTGCTGCTATTTTTCTGTCTCTGACTCTCACGTCCAGTAACATTCCTCTTCCTCCTTGCATGAGCCTGTTGGATGTTTCTGGTTGGCCCATCTGCTTTGGTAAAGCTGTTGTCCTGACTGCCATCTTTATTTCAGACCCATTCAGAAACAGTTCTTGAGAGCCCAGTGCTTGCAGGTACGTCGAGTTTGCTCTGGAAGCCGGGCGCTGGGGCAGGTAGAGCATGTGGGCAGTATTGCCATCCCCGAAGGGAAGGCCTGGCTGCACCTTCCAGGTGTGAGGTCGTGAATAACATCTATTTTTTCTTTTAACATTTGGTATTTGCCTGATTAGGGCATTTTCTTCCCCATCCTTTGGATTAAAATGCATTTCTGAAATTCTGGCATTTGAAAAACACTTGTTTTCTATATTAGATGCTGTGGGAATTTTAAGCAAAAGTAGAAAAATTCAGTCCCTGCCTCATGGGTGCTGTTTTCATCCACGTGTCTGCCGCCTAGGGAACTTGGGAAGAGTTTGAAAATTATAGTTCCCAAATCATAAATCGATAAAGTTGATTTCAAACAAATGACTGAAATAGTTCCCAAAATATTGCTTTCATTGTGAGCTGAAGATGAAATTGGCTCTAAAACATCCCCTCAAAGGCTAAGACTCACTTGGGGGCGGGGGGGTGGAGAAGCAGCCCACAGCCACTCCGCCTGCTGCCTGCCTGTCACACTTGTCACTGAGACTCATGACTAGTAGCCCACCCTGCTCCTTCCATAGTTAGCTTCTAGTGACAAATGCTTTCAGCTTTTTCTGACAGAGCTCATTGTGAAACAACATGGTTTTACTTCCAGTTTCAGGGTGAAAATTACAGCATCAGCTGGAATAGTATATCTGACTTGGAATCGACTAGAGCGGTTGAAATGATGGATCTGAGATATACTTGAAGGGATAATTGTACACAACCAGTTTAAAAGCTGGTAAATATTTGAGGGTCAGGGGTTAAATGTCAAAGCCACAGTGCTTGGGCTCAGCTCCATAAAGTATCAAGAATGACTGCTAATTAAATCCAGGGTATATTTCACCAAAGGGAAATAAATTTGACAGCTAACAAGCAATACTGGATTACCACCTTACAAAGGTTAGGGATCAGGCTAGTAATTGTAGACGGTTTAGTTTTTAACCCAGTAGTAATCGGGGGGTTGATTGCTTACAGTTACAGGTTACCGCACTAAACAAAGTCAAGTCTTGTGAGTCAAAAATAAGTGTTACCAAAAGGCGTGTATATCTGCATCCCTGGCTCACTTTTTGTTTAAAAATAAATGCCCTGTGGCTGTTGCATAGCAAATCCCTAAAATAAATGTACTCGCAAGACATGTCACTCTTTTTTTCTGAGCTGAAATTTTTTTTTCTGATTCATAATTACCAACCAGTGTAATAACCACCCATAAAATTAGATGAATTTGATTTCCAAACCAGTACAGCAAATCGAAAGGAGAAAAACATCGGCTAAAGGTCGAGCAGTCGCTTTCCTAGTCAGGCTTTTATTGTTCTACTTATATGATAAGATATTTTGCTTAAGTTCGGCATTCTTAGATGCCCATGTAATTTGGATGCCCCACCTCAGAAAAAGCTGTTTACCTGAAGATGAGATACACCTTATGAACACTAAGCAAACAGAGTAATTGCAATATTTTAATAGCTGTGTTTACATGCAGATCTTGAGATTATTTCTGCACTAGGTGATTTATAGGCTACATTAAGTAAATCACACTTGGAATGCTGCTGCAAGGGATGAGTCACAAAACACTACCATTTCCCCTTTCTCCTTTCAACAGAGCTCACGGGAAAGAGACGGCCAAGGAATTCCTCCTCTCCCTGCACTAATCTTGATGTGACTCAAGAAATCATCCCGTTTAAGTTAGCATTTCACTGATTCTTGATGTTGGTTTCTATGGATATGTCTGTTTAAAGTAAAATTGTTTAACCCGAAATTTCACAGCAATAAATTTATGTAGAAAATAAAAATTACCAAAGCCATTATAGAAACCCTCGTCATCCCTAACCCTCCGACTTCTGCAGGCTGAACTAATTACTGCCTAATCTTTCCTTGAGGTTTTGGTTAAATCAATTAAGTCCTTAGGAGTAATTTCAATAATGCTAGTACTTGAGAGAACTACATAGCAAACAGGATTCCCCTTAATTAGACTTTTAAATTCAGAGTTCTATCGAAGTCTGGAGCCAAATGCTCTATTTTGAATCTCTCTGTATTCACTTAGTTGTAAGGATACATTTTTTGATGTGTCTGGCTCTAAGTAAGCAGTTTGCAAATGTGTGATGTGAGATGTCATAGGAGCAGGGTTTGGGAAGGAAAGCAAAGCCTCCTCCCGTTTTATTTTATTAGCTTTTCCTGTATCTGGAGACTTCCTGCAAGGATGGAGCATTCCTTTACGTTCAACTCGTGGGAGGTTTGCACCCACAGCATAAAGAAACCTCCAGACAGGTACCTGCCACTGACCTTCATGTACCTTTTATCCTTTAAAAAAAAAAGTGATGCTATTTTTTGGTCAAGCCTCTCAGAGCTTTGTGTGGGCAGCCAGCTGAGCCCTGTTGGAGCCTGAGTTGCGTCTCTCCAGTCCTTCTGACTCCTCCTTCCCTGGGAGGCGGGAGTCTCCAGCAGCTGCCCTCCATGCAGGTCTTCCTCTCTGAGTGTAGATGGTGAGCTAGAGATCCTGTTCAGACCTGTGGGAAAGTGCACAGAGCACCAGCTATTCATACCATTCCTTTCCCACTCACTGGGAAAGGAACTCCCTACAGGAAGGCTTCATTAGCCTGAAAGAACATTGCTCCTTGGTTTTAACTCTTTGGTTCCTGTAGCAGTAAATCCTTTGAGGGCAGACAGTCTTCACATTTCAGATCTTGTAGTTCTTTCTTTTAAAGAGTCATAATTACTTTGCTTCCACAGGTAATTTTTTAGTAACTTCCTTTACCAGACAAGGGTTAATCAGAATGCATTCCTTCCCACAGAAAGTTCAGACTCTGGTAATGGGGTCCATCACACTGGTCAGCATTTTGAGCAATGCTGTTAAGCATCATCTATGCAAATAACATTAGGAATCCAAAAGGTCACATAGTATTGGAATTTGAATCCTCAATGATGTTATTTGTTTAGGTTTTCCCATTCTTCAAAGATCGTATTTGTCTGATTTTATGGTAACTTACTATATGTTATGAAGAAATGACTGTGTCCCCTCCATTGGAAAGAGCTGTCTGTCTTCACCTATCCCACTTGCCTACCTTTTCGCAAGCACAGAAGAGTCACCACTGTAATGACATACAATGATAGTAAACATTAACAATCTCTGCCGTCCTAAGTTTATCTTATCATCTAAACATGTGGTGAGCCCAAAGAGGTTAAGTGTCTTTTCCCTAAGGTGCAATATCTCTACACTTTCGAATTCAATTTAAATTTTATTTTTAAAGTCTTACAATGACACATTTGAACATTCTGAAAATTAAACCCCGTGTGAACATAATTGCAAAAGTTAGGGGAAATTGAACTAATGAAATATAAAGACTTCTCCTTCCTGTATATGAATTTTTAGCCTTTTCCCAAACTTTCTCTATTGTAAACTTAAAGTCTTATCAGCAAGCGCCATAGAGTAGCAGCTGGATATCATTAAATCCCTCTGTCTAAGGCGATTCTTCTTCATTACCTTTTTCCTGTCAAGCTCTTGCTCTGCACAGAAAATGTAACTTTGTGATCGAGATTTATGGAACTCAGGTGTCTTCTGTTTTGAATGAAAGCTTGGCGGCAGAAGAAAGGAATTTGCAAGAATCCATAGGGTTTTATAAGAAGCACAGGGAGAGCTTCACAAAACCCAGTGAGGAAGCACAGAATTTTATATTATATAACCAGTCCATCAACCATTTCACCCAATCTTCCTTTTACAGGTTTTCATAATAAGAATATTTTTCTACAAACTTAAATAGCTAGTAGATTTTATTCTACGAATGCTAGAAAATTAGTTACTTGAATCATAATGTACACAGCAGCACTCCCCAAATGCTTGCAGACTCAGTGAAATGTCTTTAGTTACAACATAATGCAAAATACTGACAGCCCTATGACCATAAACACCAATTAGAACAGGCAACGCAGATTCCTCCCTGAGTTTAAGAATCACAGAGTAAAAACGAAGTGCTGATGTTGTGACACACACACCACTCTGAGCCCTTAATTCGGTCTCTGCCAGCTTTCATATGTCACAATCCAAGTTCAGTTTTAGGCCTTTTTCTTTCAGTGATTCAAGAGAAACACTGAGAAAAAGAGACTCTTTATTTATTAAAGGTGGTAAGACCCTACGGCAGCAACTTTCAACCGATGCGCCACAAGAATTTTTAACACATGAAAAACCTGACTAATCAAGGGCGCTAAACTCTTTTCCCTTAAATTGTCAAATGAAAAAATGACCATAGTGAGCACATCAATGGCCGTCTACTGTGATGAATCAAAATTATACCTATTTTTTTAGATTGGCAAAAATGTATACATTTTTTGGTGTGCTGCAGAATATTAGTAATTAGTTTATATGTGCCAGGAGATGAGAAAAGTTGAAAATTGCTGCTCTAGGGAATCAAAATATGTGTTTAAGAAATAAAGCAAATGAAAAAAAATCCCTGATGACCCTCTGGAACATTAAATTGATAGCCTCTTTTTTCCTTGATATAACACTTATTTTTTACTGTATTACCAAATTGACATCCTTAAGAATCATTGTAGTCAGGCCCTGGCCCAGTAGCTCAGTTGTTAGAGCATTGTCCCAATACACCCAGGTTGCAGGTTCAGTCCCTGGTCAGGGCACATACCGGAATCAGCCAATGAATGCATAAATAAGTGGAACAACAAATGGATGTTTCTGTGTCTCTTCTTTCCTCTCTCTAAAATCAATGAAAAAAAAAGAATTGTTATAGTCAAAAAACTCCTACTACATGCAATTTTATTCATGATTCCTCACAATTAACTATTCAATTGATATTTATGCCCACCTGCCTGCACTTACTATTTGAATTAGAAAAACAAAAAATTCTAGGAACTTAGAAAATTGATACACCAAACCTAAAAAGATATGAATCTAATTTAGTGATTTAAATGTGAATATTACTCAGATGGTTATTATAATGTGATAGTGACATATCTCCTCTTATTTTACCTTTGTTTCACATTATTTTCTGTAAAAGCAGGGTAAAAAGTCTCAGAATTCAACAACTCCCCAAAGAATAAAACTGAAATTCCATTTAGGAATCTCACTCCCACTGCTGCAAGGACAGAGAGTGCAGAGTGCGGCACTGGACTCAGCCAGCTCCAGTGTGGACCACCTCCAGCCTTCCCCAGCTGTCGGCCCCTGTGTGCTCTTTCTGGCTGACTCCCCATGTCCTGCAGCTGGTTTTGACGTCATGTCTTCAAGACGTCATCCCTGACAGTTGTCCCCTATCCGACACTGGGTTCCGTTCCCCTCCTGTGCCCATACCACATATCATCTCATCTAAGCACCTAACACTTGCTATTGTCCTCCATCTATCTATGACTCCCTCTGTCAGTGAAAGCTGTGTGCCGAAAGAACTTTCATCCTGTGTGTAAGGGGTCATCCATCCACCAGAGCTCAGGAAGAGCTCCGTCACGTATTTGAGCCCCATCATCTCTTGGGAAACTGATAGTGTGATCTCGTTCACTCCTCTTAGTAATTATGTGAAATAGAAGAATACCCACTTCATATACACAAAGAAACTTAGAAAAGTTGGCCCAGGCTGGTGTGGCTCAGCGGATTGAGCACTGGCCTACAAACCAAAGGGTCACCGGTTTGATTCCCAGTCAAGGCACATGCCTGGGTTGCGGGCCAGGTCCCCAGTTGGGGGCGCATGAGAGGCAACCACACATTGATGTTTCTCTCCCTCTCTTTCTCCCTCCCTTCCTCTCTCTCTAAAAATAAAAATCTTTAAAAAAAAAAAAGAAACTCAGAAAAGTTGAAAAGAACTTGCCTGAGATCATACAGATAGTAAATGGCAGAAGTATTCATTTGAACTCAGATATTTCTGACTAAATCATCTGCTATCTTAAATGATTAACAATTTTTTTTTTTACTAACTTCTTTAGGAACATCTAAACCCATGCAACTATTGTTTTGACACCTGGTCGTGTAGTGCTTTGGATTCATGTAGAGTTGTCTGTATGGCCTGTCTTTTTAATGACGTTATAAGCCCCTAATGAACACTGGTGATTTTTTAAAATCGCCTCCACTTGCTTCTGCTCCTACCTCCACTTGATACCTAGGGGATACCAAGAGCTGAATATATCATGGTAGCTTCTTAATAAATGCTTGTTGAAACTATAAAAACTAAAAGTAAGATATAGTATTGTTTATAACAAATAAATGATGATCTTTGATTTTGGCTCAAGCTCAAGGACCAAAAAATTAATCTAAGTGATTAAATATGCAGGGGTGGACAAAAGCAGGGTTACAGTTGTGAGTACGTGAAACACGGAGTTAATAAAGCTATTGCAATCATCAAAATCTGCTTGTCTTTTTCCTTACGAACAATGTTAAACCTACTTTTCCCCATGCCTGTACTTAGAACCATGGAACAAGATTAATTTAAAGTCCAAAAACACTTTACTTTTGTGTATTTATTTTCAGTGAGAGGAAACCTATGTCCATCCACAGAGAACTGAGTAATATCTAAATTAAAGCAGTTAAACAAATTATGATAAATCTATAATATGGTTTGCTTGCAGCTGTAGAAAAGAGCAACAACATTCTCTGTGAAACAGAAACATCTCTAAGTTATGTTAAGATGAAAAAGAAAGATCTGAATAGCAGCGTGTAGAACGTAATATTTAAAAAGTGGGTGAGGGCCCTGGCTTGGTGGCTCAGTTGGTTGGAGTTTCGTGCCGTACATCAAAGGGTTGTGGGTTCAATCCCTGGTCAGGGCGCGTATGGGAGACAGCTGATCATTGCTTCTCTCTCCCCGCCACCCTCCTCTCTCTCTCTAAAATCAAGGAGCATGTCCTCAGGTGAGGATTTAAAAAAAAAAAAATGTGGGTGAGGGGGATAAGAATATCACTATGGTTGCCTGGTTGGGGAAACACGGGGAATAGTCAGAAGGAGTGTTGGGGAATTGGATGAAGACAATTCAGTATATACCTTGTTAATTTTTGAGATTTTAACCATATGAATGCAATATCTGATTTTTAAAATTCTAGCATTTTTGTATGTGATATAGCTTAAGAAATATCTTTTCAATCCATTTTCTGTAAGAACAGAGTGTTCAAATTAAAAGCATATTAAAAATGAATCAAAAGCACTGTAAATGAAAGGTTTCGTTGTGTTTTATTATAAAATGAAAGAGGGAGTTGCTGACTCTCCACACAGATGTCATGCACTCAGAAAAGATGGATCCCAACTGGGGCCAACAGACAGAAGATGTATCATGGTGCCCGTGACCCTCAGTGACCCCAGGAGCCCTGGGACCTCAGAGCAATTGCTCAGGGAAATGCTGCATTGTAGGTCTGGGTCTGTCCTGCCAGATGGAAATTAGTAACTTGAAATAGTCCAACATTTTTTTTCCACCACTGAGAACATTTTCAATGGAGTCTCTTTTAGATTTAAATGTTTTTAAACCTTCAGTGGACCCTTAATCAAACTTGTGTATCTCTTAGTTTTTTTGCTACTAGATGCATTAATATCAGCTGATTTAATTTCAAAGCACACCACATATTTTAACCTGCAAATCTGTGATGTTTCCCTTTTCAGTTTTACATACTAGATTTCAAAATATTAACCCTTTATAATATCTTTAATTTTTAAATAAACTTTAGCTAAAGCCTAAGCTTCTGTCTTGATTCAGTCATGTTTGTAGATACAAGTCTTCATTTTTTAATGAGCAGGAATACTGGAATTGTTCTAAGGATTTGAATGAATGTACATGTTGTGATTTTAAGGGGAGCATACTTCCCATTTAGACATTGACTAGCAATCAAGAAAAGCTAACCAGCTACCTCTTAATTTACTTTATTTAATAAGCAGTTTGGGTTGCTGTTAATTTCTGCATCCATAAATTACCTTACCCTTGAATAATGAGGACTTTTCAACTCACTGCCCTTTCACCTGAAATTTGATTTTTAAACAACCTCGGTTATAGTGTTCTACTTCGTTGGGAGAACTTGGTCCTCCAAAATAAGAGCGGGCTGTGAAGTTTGTTTCTGCACAGCAGAATTGTCATACGTCTGAACGTTTGTCTCTCAAGGAATTTACGGTTCAATTACATTGTGTTATTTTCCCTGAGGAAGGGAAGGAGAAGAGAAAGGAAGAAAACTAAAAAAAAAAAAAAAAAAAAAAATCATTCAGGGTTTAGATTTCACCTTATGAAGTTTTTAGTGCAGTGTCCTCCTCTCATGGTGCTGTGAACAGTGAGTCCCTCCTGTTTGTCCCTGAGGACAAATGGTGTTCTCATGTTTTATCCTGACACCTCTGAGATGAACTTGCCATATGAAGAGAAGGGAGGCACTTGATGCTTCTAGTGTTATTCTGGGGCCTCCCCTCTTCTGGGAGTCACTGACACATGCAGTCTAGGCAGTGAAGCCCAGGGGGAGGTGACATCAGGCCAGTTCTCCTGCTGACTAATGTGCCTGAGGATCCCTGCCATCTTTTGCCCACTTCCGATGTATTGGTTTTAAAGAGAGAGCCTTTCATATGCCTCACCGCTGCCTGTGCTGGGCAGAGGCCCAGTGGCACCAATAATTTTCCGTCCTTTGTGTGAGTGATCAGAGGCCAACCCAAGGAAACTGACTGTGATCTCATTTAGTTCTGCTAATGATTCTCAGTAGCTGAAGACTTCCTTCCTTGTGTGGCCGGTGTGCTTTGCTGCGTGGACATGTGATTTAGAAACAGAGGCACAGCCTGACGGAGTTCACTGCAGGCATCTTGCGCCCAAGGCCCGCGTTTTCCTGGAGCTTGTCGGATCCGCACTAGATGAAGTTAACTTTTGCGTGGAAGGGTTTTGCGACTGTGCTTTCTAAAATGTGAAGACTCACTTTGTTAGTTCTTTTACTTGCTGAATGTTCACAGTCCAACTCACAATTCATGTGGCAGACTATTTCTAAGTCCAGAGAATCGTTGACTTTCTCTTATCTTACCTTTCTTTTCCATTTCTTCATCCTGACCTTGCAGCCAGGTTGTTTTTGCTGTTATCTGCCTGATAGGCAGAGGTCACTTTGGCACACAAAAAGTCATCACTTCAACTCTAGGGTCAAATGATACAAATAAAGATTAAAGTCTGGGCGTTTTTTTACTCCATGCCCCAGTCTTTGCTTAGCTCTAGCCCAACCATGCAACGTGGTGGTTTTCGTAGATGCATTACATACATGAAGTTATTTTCAAAGCCTACCTCTACGTATTTGTTCTAGGACCCAAACCATAAAGAAGCTGTTTGTTAGAATTTTTTTTTTTTTTTAACAAAGCTCTGAGAGGTAGAAATGGTCAAAGAAAAGTCGCCAGAACTGACCTGTGGCCCTTGTGCCCGGGCTGCAGGGAGACTCCACCGTCGATGATTAACGTAGGCCTGACCTAGGCGTCCGCACGTCGTTCATCTCGTTTTCTGTATGCTGGTTTGCTCTCACAAATGCCCCTAGAAGTGAGTTCCAGTGCCTTAAATAAACTCCCTACAGGTACTTAAAGAGTTTGCAGGATTTCAGTGAACATCTGTGTGCAGATGAACCCTCAGAAAGCGGGAATAAAACACTGGACTACACACTGGTGACATGGTATTTTACAGTATCTGTTTTTATCTTATTAAATTTTTAGTTTCTCTAAAAACTGCCCCTGGGATTTATAAATGTCATCAATATGTGCTCTTCCCTAATGTTTTTGCTAAAAACTGCATAACTGTATCGAAAATACTTAAATAAAGTAAAACTGGCATCTGTTTTATGTTTTCCACTTTATGTTTTCCCTTCACTCACCCCCATAAAGCAGGAATTATTATCATAATTCATCGTCTTTCTGAAGAAACTGCGAAGTGGCATTGGTAAGCAGCATTCAGAATCATGGCCTTTCTTGCTCCTGTTGCCTGTCAAAAACAGCAGAAGTGACACAGCCACTGATTTCTCCTTTGGCTTCAGGATGGGAGGGCTTTGATCTAATGTCAGGGAGGCCAGTGTGACCAGTGGAATGATTCAGAGGGAAGAAGGCCCTCTTAATTCCTCCAATCCTGTAAGTTGGTCGCACATTGCTAGCCAATCAAGAAACAATTTTTAAAAGGACTTCACAGAATAACTCTGCTGGTTCATTCTGATTTAGAAATGTTAAACCTGTATCTGTATTAGGAAAATATAGCCAACACGATCACCACATTTATGTTCATGGAATTGTGTTTGAAGAATAATTTTAAAATTTATAGTACTTTTGACAAATAATTTTCAAAATATGAATGAAAGGGGCTACATTTTCTTGAGTAACTGGGTAAATTTTCACATACCAGTGTAAAAGTTGGAGTATTCTCAGAGAGAATCTAACAATTATCTACATTTGTTATCTTTTTAGAGGCCCTGGCGTAATGCAGGGGATTCAGTTTTATATCAATTATCATACAACATCAATATCTTAATAATAATTATGAAGGATTTATTTCTAAACAGATGTCAGGTATAGTTTATCATTCACTATCTTCTAGACAAATATATCAGAGTATATTTATTGTTGTTTTATCAGAGAAGAGTTAGAGTGGAAAAGACTCACTTTGAAGGCTTCTCCTCCCTTTTTCTTCATTTCTAAACATACACTGCGCCCTGCGGGGCACCGAGAACTTTTCTTGTTATATGGAATACCAAGCTGAATACACATGTTCCTTTCTGTCAAGTTGTCCAGGGCCCAGAATACCAATTCTCCATCAGGGGCAATGTCTGGAGAAATTTTTGGTTGTCACCACTGAGGGGATGCTGTTGACACCTAGTGGGTAGAAGCTGCTAAGCATCCTTGATTGCCTAGGATGGCTCCCCCTGCCCCATACCCCACCCCAAAGAATGATCTGAAACAAATTGTCATTAGCGCCCAAGTTGAGAGACCCTGAGTGAGAGCACCTCTATCCAGTGGGACTTTTTCTGGTGATGATGTTCTCTGTGCACTGTCCCATGTGCACTGTCCCATGTGCACCGTCCCATGTGCACTGTCCCTGTGCACTGTCCCATGTGCACCATCCCATGTGCACCGTCCCTGTGCACCGTCCCTGTGCACCATCCCATGTGCACTGTCCCATGTGGCGGCCACTAGACACAGGTAGAATTTAAGCACTAGAAATGTGGCTAATGTGACTGAGGAACTGAATTTTTAATTGTATTTAATTTTTATTAATTTAAATGTAAATTTAAAAGCTAGTGTGGCTAGTGGCTGCCATACTGGACAGTGCAAGTCTAAAAGAAGAGACTAATGAATTAACTGTGATTATAGCTCCATATAAAATAACCCTTACAGCCAAGGCTCCTGAGAAGTATTACGGGAACACAGAAAACAGAAATCTGAGTTAGTCCAAGGAGAGAGTCCCTGTCCAGGAACACAGCTCACAGAAGGTAACTTGAGCCGAGTGTTAGTGAATTAAAAAGTACCATGCATGCCCACATAAAAAGTAACTTGAATATAAGATGATTTTCCCATTTACCTAATGAGAAGATTCACTGGAAAAATGGGTTCAGGGGGTGAAAAACTTTTTAGGGGAAAATATCTACTTGAAATATTTAATATTTTTTAATTTAGTTATACAAATATGTAAAACCAGATATAGGTACATATTTGCCTGTGTATTTATTTATGTATATATTTATAAATATACACATGTATTATGTTTTTTCCAGTCTCACACTTTCTGATATTCTCCATCTTCCAGCTCTTCAGTTTCCTCTCCAGAATAGCTTCATCATCACTAGAGCCCCCTGAGTTGTCTACAGATTCCCTCAGAACACA
The DNA here is from genome assembly GCA_007922815.1 of Macrotus californicus. Lineage (NCBI taxonomy): Eukaryota > Metazoa > Chordata > Mammalia > Chiroptera > Phyllostomidae > Macrotus > Macrotus californicus. The sequence continues at coordinate 17,407 of VMDR010011950.1, forward strand.
CTGTCTCACTGCCATCCAGCTGTTCGAGATAACAGCACTTTTAAAAGCTTTGTGCATAGCACTTTAAAAGTCTGCCCCTAGGAAGATATTCTATGTTATTGGTGCCCCACTGGCATGACATTGGGTTAGCTTTTTTTCATCCTTTTATCCTTGACATATTCTTGAAATCCCTAAGATAATTACTTTCTGTATTTCTTTTTAAGCCAACCTTTAAAAGACTTGTTTTCAACATCTAACATTTAAAATTATGAGGCCATCATTTCAGGAATACAAAAGATATTTTCTTTAAATGTGCCTGCTTTGTTGAAAGTACTATCAGTTGACCTATATAATGGCATTTAGAAGTAATAGTGAGGCCTTTCAAGCTATTGGATTTTCCTTAAAGAATACTTTGACATCCTAAATAAAGTAATTGAGAGAAGGTCCCATAATGGGAGAGGCAGGATTCCAGTTCAAGAATGTGGTATAAACACGTGCCTTTGTTTCTACTATGGCCTTAGGCCCCATTAAAAAGATAACAAAAAAATACAAGATTTAAAGATTCAAAATATCAAAGAAAAGATCCAATGAGGGGTGTTACCTAATTTCTTTTTTTAAGTATATTTTATTGATTATGCTATTACAGTTGTCCCAATTTTTCCCCTTTATCCCCCTCTGCCAAGTACCCCACTTCCCTTCAGCAATCCCTCCCCCTTAGTTCATGTCCATGGGTCATGCATATAAGTTCTTTAGCTTCTCCATTTCCTATACTGTTCTTAACATCCCCCTGTCTATCTTATACCTATTATTTAGGCTGCTTAATTCCTGTACCTTTTTCCCCATTCCCCCTCTCCCCCTCCCTGCTGAAAACACTCCAAATGATGTCCATTTCTGTGATTCTGTTCCTGTTCCAGTTGTTTGCTTAGTTTGTTTTTGTTTTTGTTCTTTAGATTCAGTTGTTGGTAGTTGTGAGTTTGTTGTCATCTTACTGTTCATAGATTTGATCTTCTTCTTTTTCTTAAATAAGTCCCTTTAACATTCCATATAATAAGGGCTCGGTGATGATGAACTCCTTTAGTTTTAAGCTTATCTGGGAAACACTTTATCTGCCCTTCCATTCTAAATGATAGCTTTGCTGGATAGAGTAATCTTGGTTGTAGGTCCTTACTTTTCATCACTTTGAATACTTCTTGCCAGTCCCTTCTTGTCTGCAAAGTTTCTTTTGAGAAATCAGCTGATAGTCTTATGGGAACTACTTTGTAGGTAATGTGCTGCTTTTCTCTTGCTGCTTTTAAGAGTCTCTCTTTATCTTTCACCTTTGGCATTTTGATAATGATGTGTCTTGGTGTACTCCTCTTTGGGTCCAACTCATTTGGGACTCTCTGTGCTTCCTGAATTTGTTTGTCTCTTTCCTTTGCCAAATTAAGGAAGTTTTCTTTCATTATTTTTTCAAATAAGTTTTCAATTTCTTGCTCTTCCTCTTTTTCTTCTGGCATCCCTATGATTTGGATGTTAGCACTTTTGGAGATGTCCCAGAGTCTTCTTATACTCTCCTCGTTTTTTTTTTTTTTTAATTCTTATTTCTTCATCCTGTTCTGGTTGAAGAAATAAGAATTATTTCTTTCTTATGTTCCAAATCATCAATTTGAATTCTGGCTTCCTTCCCTTCACTGTTGGTTCCCTGTGGATTTTTCTTCATCTCACTTAGTGTAACCTTCATTTCTTACCTCATGTTTATGCCATACTCAAGGAGTTCTCTGAGCATCTTCATCACCAGTGTTTTGAACATCTCATAGGTTGGCTATCTCCATTTCATTTAGTTCTTTTTCTGGGGTTTTGTTCTGTTCTTTCATTTGGGCCATATTTCTTCATCTCCCCAACTTGGCAGCCTCCCTGTGTTTATTTCTGTGTATTAGATAGAGCTGCTTTGTCTCCCTGTCTTAGGGCACCAGTTAAGCGATAAGGGGCAGAGCCTTAGGTGTTCTCGAGAGTGAGGCAGCCCACTTGACTGCTTTGTGGCACTGTGTGGGGGGGAGGGGTTAGAGAGGGGACACTTCCACTGCTTGCCCAGCACTTGCCCCATTTCCAGTCACTTTCATCCACTTTCCATATGCGCCTGGCACCCTTCTAGGTTCTGCCCTACTGATGATTCCTGGAGTGGGTGGGTTTGCATATATTCTAGGACTGTGGACCCTTTAAACGGACTCTCCTGGGAAACCAGCAGTTTCTTCCACTGCCCCAACCCCCACTGGTTTTTATAGCCAGCAATTGTGAGGCTTTATCGTCCCAGCGCTGAACCAAGGGCTGTTCAGTTTGGCCTCAGGCAGGGATCACTCGCTCCCAAGCTCCCAAGGTATCCCTCCCAATTTCTACCCAGTACACATGAATGTGAGACCTCCCATGCCTCCCCCGGTGCCTCTCAATGCTGCGCTGCAATCTCTCTCTGTCCTGGCTCCCCAGCTCCACCCCTCCTACCCGTCTGCATGAGTGTGGCTTCTTTAAATCCTTGGTTTTGGACCTCCATATAGTTTGATTTTCTGGCAGTTCTAGCTGGTTTTTGTTGTGAGGTTAGTTGTGATTCTTCTTGGGGATGTGCGAGGAAGTAGAGCATGTCTACCTATGCCTCCATCTTAACCAGAAGTCTAACCTAATTTCTAAATACAGAGCAGATCAAAGAATGTTAATGAACTAAGCAGAGCATAAGAAATTGTGATGTAAAATAGCACTTTTCACATTTTAACTTGCATGTGAATTGCTTTGAGCTCTTTAGTGGGTCTTAGATGGGGCTGAGGTTCTGCATGTCTGACACAGGCTCTCAGGTGACACAGATGCTGCTTATGAAGGGCCTAGAAGCCATAGGGAGAGATCTTGTTGGCCAGTAAATCTAGAAAATCTTTATATTAGGCATTAACTCTTATACTCACTTATTGCTCAGGTATTAACTAAAGGTCTGTATGTCAAAATGCCTTTACATACCTGCTTTTACCTTACAAAATGAAAACACTTTTCTCTATAGTATCTGAACCAGCTCCCTGGGTAGAACCAGCATGGTTAAGTAGTTTGGATCTGCAAAACTGAGTCTTCATTATTCTAGTCTTTAGAGGATCCTCAATATAACAGCTGGCCTCCTCGTCACTACAAAACAAAGCTCACCGTTCGTCCAGCCTCGCTTCATACACAGACCGGTCACTTGGCCTTCTCCTTTCTTCATTTCTACATAGTGTCCGCAGAGAGATTCAAGAAGACTATCTCTACAAAACAATGGTTGAATAGAGGGGAAAAATAAAAGGCATAAGGGATAAATTCTCAGAGGCCTGATTTCTGACTAAAAGTCACAGGAGAAAATTTTCCAGAATTTCGAGAGAGCTGAGAGTCTTTAGGTTGAAAGTGCCTGTGAAATGCTCTTCAAGACGAACGAAAAAGGCCCTCACACTTATCATTGTGAAGTTCCAGAATAAAGGGAGTAAAGAAGAAAGAGAAGATCTAAAAAGCTTCTAGAAAAATAAATACAGCACACCCACAACCAAACAAGGATCAGACTTACACCGGAATTTCCTGTGAGCAACAATGGGTACTAAACAGGTGTTGAACAAGGCCTTCAGAAGGTTGAGGAGAAAATTATTTCTAATCAGGTTTTCCTTATCCAGCTACAACGTCAATCAAGTAGGAAGGCTGAAGTCAGTTTTGAGACATCTTTCTCCTATACCCATAACTCCACAAAACTAGAGAGAATGCAAAATGAGAAATGTATGATACAGTAAACAACACAACATCCAATGAGAGGAGTCCCTGGTCTGGCGGCAGTGACCTGGCCTCTTGAGTGTTCAGTACACATTAGAGTAGACTCAGTGAGTTCCAAGGAGAATGTCTTCAAATAGACCAGCATGAAACCCAAGCAGCAGATAAAATAGATGAGACAGTAAAGGATCTAAGGGTTGCAGTGATGGTAATAAAATCTTCTAAATAAAAACTTGGAAAAACTAAAAGCCAAAATAGTCGCAGTCCCAATATGAAGCAAGCTAAAAGAGAATTCACTTTAATTTTTTTTTATTTTAGAAAATTTTAAACATGTAAACTTAGGCAGTATGGCATAATGAACTAAGTCTGAAGTACCCATCACTGGCTTCAGCAGTTTATCAACTTACAGTCAGACTTGTTTAATTTATACGTTTACCCACTTCTTTCATCTTGTGTTATTCAGAAGCAAACCCCAGACATGATATTCCATTTGATGTTAATGCTAGCAGAGTTTCTGTATTGAGAGACGCAGGCTTCCTGTGCCCACCTCAGGAAGGGAAGTGCAATCAGAGTACATTACCTGCTCTGCAGACAGCACTGTTTTCATAACTGTCATAGTATAAAATTGATTTTTGGTTTTCATTGTTTGGTCAACCTATCACAGTGCCTGGACTACTTAATTATGAAGAACAGAATACAAATGTTTCTAACTTGACAGTGAGAAATTGGAATGTGGAGGTGGATAATGTAGCCTCTGTTGTATATTCTGAAACCACTACTCATCTTCATTAGAGAGGGTTTGGGTCCCTATCTCTTCTACCAGGGAACTTGGTGTTTGGTACTCATCTTAAAAAAAAAAAAAAAAAAAAAGCCCTGTCCATTGTGGCTCAGTTAGTTGGAGCATTGTCCTGTAACCAAAAGGTTGTGGGTTTGATTCCCCGTCAGGGCACATACCTAGGATGTGGGTTCAATCCCTGGTCCTGGCACCTATGATCCCTGGTCTGGGCAGGTATGATTCTGTGTCCAGGTGCATATGGGAGGCAACCAGTTAATACTCTTGTCTTGCATCAATGCCTCTGTCTCCCTTCCTCTCTTTCTAAAAAATCTTTTCAATTTTACTACAAATCCCTGAGTCATTTACAACTATGCTAATTGTACTGGTAAGCTTAGTCAACCACATTGACCCCTTTACTCACTTGATTGCTTTGAGTGTGTAAGTATGTAAGTCCTGTGTAGGATTCTAAAAGCGTCTTCACGAAGAGAAGGTTATGCTCCATAGGCATAACCTCCAAAGGGCACATGACATCTACTCCCTCCTCTGCTCAAGAAAACATATCCAGGTGTGGGGGGTGGCCCTGAATATCCTCGGGTTTGGTTTTGTATTTATTTTCAACTTTTTTTGTTGTTGTTCAAATACAGTTGTCTCCATTTCCTAGCCCCCCCACACCCCTCAACCCCAGCTACACCTAGTCATTTGCAAACTTAATGGTACAGATTTCTAGTGAGTCATCTAAGGAACTAATTTTATCCCACAAGAGGCACATGACTCCTTGATTGAAAATGGTTGTTCGCAGGTACATTATTACATAGTTGTTTCAAAGGAGAGAAGCAAATTAATACTTCATCTTCTTTTGCAATATATGTTCAAGGATTATTAATACATATATATGGAGATTCCTCAGCTACTACCATGATAGCCAAAAAATTAAAAACTGAACGTGTCATTACTAGTTGAATACACTAGAATAGTTTCTACTGATGAAATGCCAGTATTTGTAGCATTGAGTAGAGAAGGATGAGGCTTACCGATCCCCTTTTTAGAACATAAAAAAAATGGAGGAGCATGAGCATAGACAGGATAGACGGCAGAAACGCAGGTTCAAGTAAGACGATGTCAATTTCAGTAAAGTGTATTTTCTCATCAATCACCCACAATTCTTTATGGACAGTTAAAGTTTCTAAGTATCTTACTCAGATCACTTGGTCCTCACTCTGACTCTGTGAAGTAGTCATGGCAGGTGGTATCTGCCCTAATTGTAAGTAAGGAAACAGAGTCCTAGAAGTTAAGTGGCCAGCCTAGGACTACGCGGTTAGTAAATTGCAGCACTAACACCAGATTCTTATCTTTTACCTTCTTACTTTCTTTTGTACATGTTTTGTAGATATTTTCTTTATGGTTACCATGGGGATTATAATTAATGTCCTAAGGTTATAACAATCCAATCTGAACTTATACCAAGTTAAATTCACTACAACTCTATCAGCACATTTTATGTTACTGGTGTCTGTCGCAGATTGCATCTTTAAACATTGTGTGCCCAATAACCTGGGTTAATGATTTTTTATACACTGGCCTTTTAGATCATTTCAAAAACAAAGGTAGAATTACAAACCAAAATTATAATAACACTAGCTTTTACAATAGCTACATGTTTACCTTTACTGGGGATCTTTATGCCTTCCTCTGGCTTTGCGTTACTGTCTAGCTTCCTTGCATTTCAGCCTGAAGGACACCCATCAGCATTTCTTTCAGGACAGGTCTAGTGGTGATGAACTGTCTTGGCTTTTGTTTACCTGGGGATGTCTTAATTTCTGCCACATTTTTTAAAGGACAGTTTTACTGGGTATAGAATTCTCAGTTGTTAATGTTTTTCTGTCAGCACTTTGAATATGTCAACCAGTGGCCCTTTGGCCTTCAAAGTTTCTGATGATAAGTTGGCTAATAATCGTTTTGAGGATCTTTGTATCTGATGAGGTTCTTGTCTCTTGCTGCTTTCAAGATTCTTTGCCTTTGTCTTTTGACAGTTGATTACATGTCTTGGTCCATATCTTCAAGTTTATCCTACTTGTTGATTGAACTGCTTGGATTTGTCGATTCATGTCTTTCATCAGGTGTGGGGAGTTTTCAGCCATTGTTTCTTCAAATATATTTTTCTGTCCTCTTTCTTTGTGCTTCCCCTGGAGCTCCCACAATGTGTATGTTGGGCTGCTTAATGATGTCCCCCAAGTCATTTAGGTTCTGGTCACTTTTCTTTATTATTTGTTTTCTTTCTGTTCCCCAGAGACAATAATTTCACGTCTTATCATCAGGTTTGCTGATTCTTTTGCTTGCTTGGGTCTCTTGAACCCTTCTATTGCATTTTTCATTTTAATGATTTGCTTTTCAGCTACAGGATTTCTTTGTTACCCATTTTTATAACTTCTATTTCTCTCTCTCTTTTTAATCCTTACCTGAGGATGTATATGTTTGTTGATTTTGGAGAGAGGAAAGAAGGAGAGAGAGAAAAAAACACTGGTGTCAGAGAAACATCGATCAGTTGCCTCCCATATGTGCCGCAACCAGGGATCACACCCACAATCTTTTGGTGCCATATGTGCCGCAACCAGGGATCACACCCACAATCTTTTGGTGTAGGGACAACACCAACTGAGCTACCGGGGCAGGGCTCGGACTCTAGTAATATTTTCATTTTGGTCCCATGTCATTTTTTTGATTACTACTTGTCATTCTTTAGACCTTTTAGCTTCTTTTTCACAGTTGTTTAGTTTATTCAGTCTGAAATCTGGGCTGCCTTAGGTATATTTTATGTCAGTGTATTTTTTGTTCCTTTTAGTGGGCCATACTTTTTCTGGGCCTTTTTTTTTTTATTCCTTTTGATTTTTTTTTGTTGCTGTTGAAAACTGGACGTTTGAATCTTATAATATGTTAATTCTGGAAATGAGACTCTCCTCCTTCCCAGGGTTTGCTGGGGTTTTGTTTTTTGTTTGTATGTTTATTGCTGTAGGTGTGGCAGTACCAGGGATCATCCTAAGATGAAGATGATTTTTTCTGAACCCACATTTACCCTGGGGAAGCATGGTGGCTTTCTAAATGTCCTGTGCCTGCAGTTATTTTTGAATATCCAAACAAAAACAAAAACAGGTCCAATTTCTTTAAATCCCCTGGAAGTTGTTTTAGCTGGTGGGGTTGAAACAATGGCAACAAATCATTATGTTTTAATAAAACTAATTTACAAGACTGTTAAGTCAGAGATTCTGCCTTAGGACTTTTTTCCAAACATATGATATAGTGCCTTGAAGTTAATTTGTATTCAACAGATATTTGTTAAATTATAATAAACAGTAGCTCTGCAAATTCTTTATTTCATACATGTTGGATTTCTAATGTGAAATGATTTCAGATAGCAATGTGAAGTTTATACAGGCTTAGCTTGTTCTTGATAAGACCTCAAAATTGAAAAGCAAGCAGGTATATGTAATTGAAGTCAGGCTATTTTAACTTTGCTCATTAGTTCACATAATTTTAGTAGCCTCTATTTGCACAAAAACAATTTGCTAATATATATTTTATAGTTATATATAAATATAGATCTCATAGGCTCTCTACTTAGAAATATTCCATGATCCTCTAGTTGTTCAAATTAGATAGACCTTATTTATTCATCCAACTTTTAATTTATTTGTCTGCTATTTTGCAAATCTGAAGTTTTGTAATACATTTTTTCTAGTACATTTTTTGAAATTTGAGGATAGTTATGTTTGGCAAAATTGTTAGGTTTTCTGTGTCTCCTATGAACATGTTCTCACAGAGTCAGATATTTTGAAGGAAACTGTATAAGTTAAACTTTAGTAGGAATATTCTCAACTGATGCTTTGCTTTGGAAAATATAAAATCCTTAGGCATTGTGTCCTATGTGCAACTCCACCAGGGGATTTATTTATTTGCAAGTAAAGGATTTAGATGTATTTTATAAGATTTTAAAAACCCTCTGTGGTTCCTCTTTCTCCCTTCTCCTCCAGCTTTTTAATTTCTAGCCCCCCCAAAAAGTGAATCAGAAAAAAAATCAAGTATTTAGTAAGCACCTACAATGTGGAAGGCACTGTGCTAGGTGCTTGGAGTGATTTAAATGTAATAATGCATGTCCCCAATATCTAAAATCATATTTGAGGTGTGATTAAAAAAAACAACAACAAATGTACGGTACTAGAATCTAAAACAGAGGATAGAGAGCAGAATCACTACGTAGGAATAAGGATGTTCAAATAATAGCTACAAAATACTGAACACTTTCTTACAAGGCTCTGAGTATGGAGAGTTGAGGTGTTTTACAGAAGCCTGCTTGGGCAGCCTGTGCTGGAGCTTGGGTTTATGGCAACACTGTGCCCTACAGCAAGCCTCTTGGGAGAGACACAAAGAAGCAAGGTCACCAGGCATTTTGAGAGGCGAGGATTTAGTAGTGTATTTCCAGAACAGAGGGCTCGGCAGGAGTGGCGGCACACAGGCTTTAAAAAATAAGTGCCGATATATTCAGAGACTGTGAATAGTTCATTGTGGATGGAAGAGCAGACACAAAAGACAAGGCTGCGGATGGAGGTATTAAAGATGCTGTGGGGGGCATAGGGTGTGTACCTGGATTCTTGGCTATGTGCACTGCCCAGAGGCTTCCTCTGTGTTGTGTGGACAAGCATTGCATTTACATGGCACATGGCATGAGCTGTAGCCCCTTGATTTGTGCATCAACGGTTGTCCTGGATAGGGAGACAGTTGGGGAGCAAAATCATCATGTACTTCAAGGGTTGTGGGCTAATGCGCCGGCAGTGGAAACCGAGGCGAGTATTACATAGAAGCCTCTGGACTCACATCTCATTGAGGTTGTTGGATGGCAGTGGAAGGAGGAAAGTCTCAGAGGGGTAGAGTTTGGTAATGTCATAGCCACACAGGGGACATGGGAGAGCACCTTTCTCAGGGTATGGCAAATAATGAGATGCACTGGCATATGAATTAGTGGTGATACTGTGTCATTAGAAATGGTGCAGAAAGGAGGTTTTTCGTTTTCATTTTGTCTTTTTTTTTTGAGTCATGAATAATTTTCAATGAAAATTTTAGATTCTTAACAAAAATGTGCGTATTTTTTCATACATTTAACATAATTTCAGGAGTTTAGTAGATCCCTGAAGTCCATTCATAGACCTTCTGTACCTAGGTTAAAGATCCTTACACCAGAAACTTAGGATTTTGAGGCCATATTAGTAGGGGAACATACTGCAGAACAGTATGGAAAGGAAAAGGAAGGAAGATAAGGTCATAGCTTTAGGAAGTGCCTAAATTCGGGTGTCAGGAAGTAGAGGAGCAGACACTGGGTAGGAGAGCGAGGGAGAAGTACCTGGCAAGGATGGCTCCCAGAAACCCTAGAGAGCTAACTCTTCAGAGAAGACGGCAGCGAGCCGCTCTAAGGTGCTACGGTCAGGAAGGTAGTATCTGAAAATCTTCAGCCTTGATGTGTGCCCAGTTTGATATTGCTATTCCTGTTTTTTAAAGGAACTGCATGAGAAGAGAGCCAATTTTAAAGTGTGAGGAGGAGTTACTGAGAAATTA
>VMDR010011951.1:0-27476 GCA_007922815.1 Macrotus californicus
TTGTTGACAGTGGAGGGACAGACCGTAGCCTCGTTCACGGTCTGTAGCTGAGACTGAGTGAGCGTTAGGAAGGAATTCTGAAAGAACTGCACAGTGCAGATAATGGTCTGCTTGCAGACACACTCCCACACTTTGCTGTGGCCGTAATTATATTTTACATGTCGGCAGTCATCGAGAGCACACAAAGTGGGTTGTTCTCCTGTCCTTTACCCCAAACCTATGCAGTTACAGCATATTAATGCTCTTTTAAGTGGCCGGAGACCCTGCAATAACCCCTCATCATGAGATACGTCAGTGATTTCTCCATCACCATAGGCTGAAATCCAAACTCCTAAGCAGGAATAAAACGTCTTTCAAATATTAATAGTCTTATTTCCTACTGTTCTTCCTTAGGCCTCTGTTCTATACTCAACTAAGCACTACCTCTGTTCAGTCATTGCTTAATTCTTCTTTCTGCCTTTGTCTTACCTGGTTGGCACCTGGTTCTACTTTGTTTTAGTTCCCACGGCCACCTCCTCCAGGAAGCCCCTCATTGGACCCTGATCTCACCTGCACATCCCCCTGTCACAGGCTCTCCTGACCTCCTCTGCTTTAGGGTTAACCAAGCTCTATTGAAGCGTGGTCTTGAAGGACTCACGTTTGTGTCCCGGCACTCAGTACAGAGTTGGGCACATAGAAAATGCTCAACAAATCCCTGAGCAATAAAAGGAGGGATGGATGAACGAATACTGGCTCTTTTATTGCCTTTCTCTCCCCTCCCCCAACTAGATGTGGTCACCTACCCCAGAGTCCTTCTCTACATTTCTATCACTTCACATGGAGCTTGGCACACAGTAGGTGCTCACTCAATAAAGGCTAATTACTACTACAACTAATATCTCCAGAGAAATTTAGTTGCCTTCAAAATATGAATGAGAAAAATTATCAGGTGAAATATACTTTCATATCGAAAAGAGACAGACAAGCCAGCATACACTGATTTTTTAAAAACTTTTTGGCAACAGGCCTAATGTTATACTCAGCCATAGACGACATTCCAGGGTCGTGCCTTTGTCTGAAAATCTGATTACTGGATCGGATAATTCTGACTTTTTCCTACACAAGAAGATACATTATATTTTCCCCAGTGTGGCTGCCTGACTGTCATAGCAATGAACTTTCTTCTCCTCTCAAGCCACTGAAGACTGCCACCAGGAAATAACATACACGGAGCCTCCGGGACCACGTGGCTCAGGGACCGAATCTTCTATGCATCCTAAGCTCTATCTTAGACGTCAAGAGGATTCTTGGTGTGGTTTTGCGCCCTGGCTGCCCAAAAGATATGAGAGGTGATCTTGCAAAAACAACACAAAGTATTGAATGCCTTTGAGAATTATCTAAAGCTAAAACATTTTTTAGATTAAAAACAAAACAAAACAAAAATACAACACGTAAAAAATGAAGTGACAAGTAGAAGTAAAACTAATCTTCTACAACTTGCTCTCTCACGTCACCTGTCTGCCCAGCCCACTTCTTCCCTTCCCAGCTCCTGGCTTCCCAAAGTGATAAAGGAAGTGCCCAGGCGCACTGCATTGGAAGTAATAAAAGTGTCTGAAAGGCAGCCTCAGGTGAGACAAGGGCTTTGAGTTCTCACTTCTCTCTTGGATTCCTTCCAACCACCTCTGTCTTTTGCAGCCACAATTTTATTTCTCAGTATTTGCGACCACCCCACAGACGAACATTCTGAGAACAACAACAACAACAGCAAAATGGTTAAATGGGAGATAATCATGGCAGCATCTCCAAATGGCTACATGAAAACAGCCCAGAGCAATGGTGCTAAATCTGGGCTCTAACCCAGCGGCTGGGTCTGACCCTCTGCCTGTGCATCCCCGACAGTGCCCTGCCTTCTCACATTCGCAGCAGGGGGAAAGGCGGGCCCCAGGAGGTGAGTGACCCTGTGGACAAGTGCCATCCTAGCCAACCTGCCACGGTCCTGCTGCCTTAGCGATACTCGACTAGTGCTTGTCATAAAATCACATTAAGGACTGACCTCTCCACCCTGCACACACTCCCCACCCACTTCAAAACTTCATTTAAAAATACAGTCGCAGGGCTTACGTTGGAGGTTTTTCATGAAGTGCTACTCCATTCCTTTTCCCTTGAATACAATTCTGATACCACGAGCTGCCTCCCCGAGCAGGTTTTGCCACGGTTTTATTTTCTCATGGAGAGAACAGCAGAGTGCCCACAAGCTAGGTGCAACAGGATAAGCGCAGGTAGGCAGACACATCCTTTCCTCCCTGTTCATGTGTCCTCTTACTCCTCTCCCTCTCAGTTCTCACCTGCTTCCAAACGCCCTCCCCCCACCAAAGGAAACAGGAAACACAAACTTTCACACATTCAGGTAGTGATTCCCACTGTGGTCCCAGGACCAGAAACATAAGCATCACCTGGGAGCTTGTTGAAAATGCAAATTCTTAAAGCCTCACCTCCAACTTCTAAATCAGAAACTCTGGGGATGATGCTGGGTCACCTGTATTTTTAACAAGCCCCCCACGTGATTCTGGTGCATAGTCAAGCTTTGGAACCACTGGTCCTAGGAAAATCAAGTAGTGAAAAGATTGGGACCGTTCTTACTTTGAATCGAAGAAGTTCAAATTCCACGTTTAAATTTAAAAGATAATATAAACACCATCTTTAATTAAATTTAGGATATTGCCAGGTATCTGGATCCCTCACAATAAAAAAGGCCCCTGATCATTTAAAAAAGTGCTGGAGAACACACAGGAAAACTCAGGTACTCAGAATACAGTAGATAACAACTAACAGGTTTACCTCAGATACAGGTTAGACATGTAAACCGCTCATCGATCTCTGTTCCCTTTGAAAAGCCTCTGAGGAAAGACACTTTGTTTTAGTAATAAAAAAAGAAAAAAATAGAAAAGAAGTTAACTGTCACCAAATTTTGGAAGGTGGAAAGCAGAAAGACCCATGGCAATGACTTCGCAGACCCAACCAAACTAATCCCAGGCAGGAACGGCGGCACCAAAGCCACCGCACCGTAGTGTCCCTGAACAGCAAGTCCAGCAGTAATGGACGCAAGCCCGAAATCAGGGAAGTCGTCCGGGCATTGAAGAGGTTCCACTTTCCAGAACGGTGGACTGAGGTCTCTGAAAATGGACTTCTTCACAAAAACAGTAACACTGGCAAAAAAACCCCCAGCTCAAGTGGCTATTAATAACAGACAAAATAGACTTTAAGACAAAAACTGTTATTAAAGACAAATAAGAACATTTTATAAAGATAAAGGGTCAATTCATCAGGAAGCCAATAGAGGCCCAAAATACAGGAAGCTAAACCTGACAAAAGTGAAAGGAAAACTAGACAATTCAATAATAATGAACAGAATTAGACAGAAGATCAACAAGGAAACAGACTTGAATAGACCATGCAATCCAGGGGTGTCCAACCCATGACCCACGGGCCGCACGTGGCCCAGCACAAAATTGTAAATTTACTTAAAATATTTTTTTTTTGCTCATCAGTTTTCATTAGTGTTTGTGTATTTAATGTGTGGCCCAGGACAGCTCTTCTTCCAGTGTGGCCCAGAGACTCCGAAAGGTTGGACACCCCTGACTGACAGTTCAGTGATGGATAGAGCTAGACAGAAGATCAACAAGGAAACAGAAGCCTTGAATAACACTATGAACAACTACACCTAATAGACACAGATAGAACACGCCACTCAACAACAGCACGATTCCCACGGTTCTCAAGTGCACGTGAAACATTTTCCAAAAAGGAACAAATGTCACATGATAAAACAAGCCACATGAAATTTGAAAAGATTGAAATCACATGGAATATGCTCACTGACCCCAGTAGAATGAAATTAGGAATCAATAACAAAGAGAAATTTAGGAATTTCAAAAATATGTGGCAATTAAACAACATACATTTAAGTAACTGATCAAGAAAAAAACACAGGGAAAATGAGAAAATACTTTGAGATTAAGAAAAATAAAACACAACATACCAACTTATGGGATGCAGTTACAGCAGTGCTCAGAGGGATATTTATAGCTGTAAATACCTATGCTAAAAAAGATCTCAGATCAATAACGTAATGTGCCACCTTGAGAACTGAGACAAAAAAGAGCAAACTAAACCCAAAGCCAATGGAAGAAGGAAACTAGGGTGTAAATACATTAAGGAGATAAGGTACAGACAATAGAGAAAATCAATAAAATCAAAAGTTGGTTATCTAAAAAGATCAATAAAATTGACAAACTTTTATATAACTTGAACAAAAATAAAGAAGACTTAAAATATTAAAACCAAGAATAAAGAGGAGACATTACTACTGACTTTATAGAAATAAAAAGGACTTCTAGCCAGGGTGATTACTCAAAGAGAAAGAGATGGTATCTAGGTTGAAAAGAAAGAAATAAAACTATCTGTATTTACAGAGAACATGTATATAGAAAATCCAAAAACTGCACCAAAATTACTTGAACTAATAAACAAGTTCATTAGGGTGAAAGGATGCAAGATCAATATGCAAAAGTCAATTTTATTTCTATATGCTATCAACAAACAATCTGAAAATAAAATGAAGGACACAATCCCATTTACAACAGCGTGAAAAAGAACAAAATACTTAGGAATAAATTTAACGAAAAAGTCTAAAACATACACAGAAAACTACAAAACTTTGTTGGAAGAAATTAATGAAGATCTAAATAAGTGGAAAGATATCCCATGCTCATGAATTCAAAGATTTAATATTGTTAACATGGCAATAATCCCCAAATTGACTTAAAGTTAAATGCAATATCAATCAAAACACCAGCTGGCTTTTAATTTTGTAGAATTTGACAAGCTGATCCTAAAATTTATATGACAATACAAGGGACCAAGAATAACCAGAACAACCTTGAAAAAGAATAACAAAACCGGAGAACTCAGACTTCCTGATTTTATGAAAACAGTGTGATATTACCACAGGGCTAGACACATAGATCAGTGGAATAGAAATGAGAGTCCAGAAATAAACTCTTATATTTTTGATTGATTGATTTTTGATCATGGTGCCAAGACAAGTCAATGGGAGAAAGAATTGTCTTTGCAACAAATGGTATTGGAATAACTTTGCATATCTACATGTAAAAGAATAAAGTTGGAGCCCCTACCTCCCACTATATAAAAAGAAAATTAACTCAAAATAGATAATCAACCTAGGTGTAAGGGCTAAAGCTATGAAATTCTTAGAAAAAAGGATAGGCATAAATCTTCACGATCTTGAATTAGTCTCAGATGATATGATATCAAAAACACAAGTGACAAAAGACTAAATAATTAAATTGGACGTCATCATAAAACTCCACTGAGGAAATGAAGTCACAACACATGAAATGAGACAAAATTTTTGCAAATCACATTGTGGACTTTAGTTCTATAATGAACTTATACAACTCAAAAATAAAAAAGATAACCCAATTAATAAAAATGGACAAAGGATTTAAATAGACATTTCTCCAAGGAATGTATAAGTATATACAAATGGATAATAAGTATATGAAAAGATGCTCAATGTCATAGTTTTTAGGAAAATATACATCAAAATCACAATAAATTATAAATCACTAGAGAAATATAAATCAAAACCACTTCACAATCACTAGGATGGCTAAAATAAAAAAGATAGTAAGAAGTGTTGGCAAGGATGTAGAGAAATCAGAACCCTTGTACAATGCCGATAGGATGTAAAATGGAAGAGTTTCCTTGGACTACATCTGGTAGCTCTTCAAAATGTCAAACATAGTTACCATACAACCCAGAAATTCTACTTCTATGTATATACCTAGGAGAAATTAAAACATAATGTCTTCACGTTCAAATTGTACATAAATGTTCATAGTAGCATTATTCATAATAGCTAAAAAGTGGAAATAATCCAAATATCTTTCAACTAATAAGTAGATAAACAAAATGTGTAACATCCAATGGAATATTATTCAATAATAGAAAGTACTTGTTAAATACTAATACCTGCTATATAGATAAATCTTGAAATTATCTTGCTAAGTGAAAGAAGCCAGTTGCAAAAAGCCACATGTTTTATAGTCACGTTTATGTGAAATGTCCAGAAGAGGCAAATCTACACGGGTGGAAAACAGATGGGTGGTTGCCAGGGGCTGGAGGAAGGAGAGTGTGAAGTGACTGCCAATGGGTGTGAGCTTTCTTCTTGGGGTTGATGCAAATGTCCTGAAATTATATAGTGGTGACAGCTGCACGACTCTCTATACTAAAACCACTAAATTGAACCATTTAAGTGGTGGTTTTCCTGGTTATGTGAATTTTATCTGAATAAATCTGTTTTTGTGTTGTTGTTTTTTAAATCAGCATTTAGCTTCCTGGATCTCCAGGAGATCATCAAATAACTCAAGAAAATTTCTGTTTCCAGATTGAAAGGAGCCCACGCAAGTGCCCAGAAAAATGTGTTAGGGGTAGGATTTAATTTTACCCTCCTTATAATTAATAAATTAGCCTGTTAATGTTTCGAGGATACAGAGAGAAAATACGAGACTTCTCAGTCAGAGGTAAAGGACTTCATTACTGAAGGAAGAGCCAGCGGAATGAGCATCAGCACGTCTGTGTCAGTTTCCCTCCCTGTCCCCGGTGCCCGTGGGGACGAAGTGCAGGAGCGCAGATGGACACCGCAGCGGAGGTGCACGGAGCTCAAGGAGCCCACTGCTTTTACCGGACGCAGTACAGAGCCCTGCTCTTTGTTCAGGATGGAGAGGTGTCTACCCCTCAAGGTTGCTCACTGCAAACACAACCTGGACAAAGGACCTGGTTTAAGGGTGTTCCAGGTCCTGCATTCTTGGCCAACTCCGTAAAAGCTGTAGGAGGACAAGGGACCCGGAGTGAAATCTCCTGATAAATGGGTAATAACAAGGCACATGGCTGTGAAATTTCAAGACAGTCGGGACAAAGAAAAGATGGCACAGCCCACCAGAGAGGAAAAAAACAAATAAAATGGTTCTGAATTTCTCAACAATAACTTTGTAAACTAGGAGAAAATGAACAAATGACTCATAATTTTTGAGGGCAAGTAATTTTCAAATTAGACTTTAATATCCAGTCAAATCATCAACACTTAAGAGAAAATAAAGGCATTTTCCAAAATTCAATCCTCACACAATTCACCTCGCATGCACCCTTATTGGATGTATTCTACCACAGTGAAGGAACAAACCCAGAAAGCAGGTGTGGGTCCAGGAAACAGAGGGTCTAACCCAGGAGAGAATGCCAGGACTAGGGTGAAAACAGACCCTGACAAGACAAAGGTGCACTAGGGAAGCACTGGGGCAGGTAAAAAGGTTCTAGGAGACAATTATTTAAGAAAATGAAATGAATAAAATACCCAATAAATTTTAAGACATTGCGACATCAAGCTATTGAAAGAAGATTTGCGCAATTTAGAGAGCATGGGGTTGTGTTAGTGGGAAATACACAGAAAAACAAAGAGGTGCAGTGACAACAGAGAAACAAGGGTTTCGGGGGAACAAAAAGTAGTCCTGGTACATGGGGCAGATGCTGCTGCAGTGTGATGCCCAGACGGTCCACCACCACCGCCCCAGTTCAAGTCGGAATTCCCCCACGAGCTGAGAGTGTGGCCGTGTCTTTCTGGAACTTGTCATCAGCCTAAGGGAGCCCCTCACCCAAGGCTGAACCTCGTCCCCAGAGATAGCCCCCATCCAATGACTGGTCCACGTGGTAGGACAAAGGCCCACCCAGACGGAAATTTTGGGTAACCCGCAGGGCCACCCCAGCTCGGAGCTTCCCATGGGACCAGCTGCAGCTTTGTGTGACTGTCCCAATGTAACTTCTCCCTCTGTGCAAACCTACACCTCACAGTGTTCCAGGTTCACTTCCCAGGAAACACGGGGCACAAATCTCCAAGGGGATCAGCGCCCCGCAGGTAGAACCTCAGTTAGTGCACTGCATGACTCAGCGGTGCAGGAAACGCACTCGGTCACAAGGGAAGCAATGGCTATGAGTCTGATTGAAATTACAGCCGCACAATGTGGAGAGGGTGTGGGATGGGAAGAGCCCACATGTGGCGAAGGGGGAGGGGATGACGAAGGAGGGCTACACCCTCGTCTTCAACAAAAGATACTCAAAACTGAAAATCCTGAGAGTGACAATGTGAGCATCTTTTTAGCGGTAAGATAGAAAATAGCAAAAGAACCGCCAACATAGGGAGGCAGAAATTCTGGGAGGAGAGACAAAGTTTACAGAACTACTTGACTATAAAATAAAGGCACGCAACTAATTAGGTAATGAAAACCAATTTGAAAAAGGATGCAAAAAGTTACTCCAAAAATTAACACAAAACGGCCACGACTCCTTGTTATCTTTTCAGGAACTTTGCAAAAGTGGGAGAGCAAAATGCTGCTCCAGTGTGGAGGTTCTCGATGTCAGCTGGCTTTGTCACCACCACACTCCCGAGCTTTTCCCAGCCCTGCACACGGCCCTGCCCCCATCATAGCAGGGGGAAGCCTCAGGCAGGACGGGGAAGAGGCTCTGGGAATAAATACGTGAGCTGTTCTTGGAGAATGGATAACATCTGTGCTTAGTTTCGGACCCTAAAACTTCACAAGTTCACTCCAAATTTAGCACCAAAGCCCTCATTTCCCAGGCTTATGTTCCATGTTTTTGGTAGAACATACGATATCCTTATTCAAGAAAAGCAGCTTCATAAACGCAGCTCGTAAAACCCCAACGTGGCAGGGTGCGTACCCAACACGTGCTGTGATGAGCAAAGTGTAAATGAATTAGAAGAACGTGGATGCAGTGTCTCAAGTGCATGTGCAGGGTTTAAGTAACACGGAAGGGGGCTGCCCGAAGCCCAGCCGTGGACAGGCAGCAGGTGTTTGTAGCATGTGCTCTGGTGAATCACCGGGGGCAGCAGAGCCAGAGCAGCCTGGGCGTGGCCTCCGCCCACTGCACTACCTCCGTGGCGTTCCTCCCACGTAAGACAGAGCTCTGCCTGCCCGTGAACTCCACATTCTGGACTGGACGCCGATGATTATTATTTAAACCACTTTTCCCCAGACTGCATTTTCCAGGACAGAGTTATGGAAAATAAGATGAGGAGAATGCTTCTTAAGAGCCCAGACTCTTCTCTGGAATAGGAAAACACTTCTGAAAAAGTCAGAAGAGGGGTGAGACTGTCTACTTCTAGCTTTTCCTGTACTGAAAAGGAAATTGCTTGGGGCTCATCCCATTATTAGAACTTAAATGCAAAAACATGCAGCTTATCAATTAACTGCCTACCCTAACCTTCTATCCAACACTTGCAACTAACTGTGTAATTAAAATTCTAGAAGCTCACGTGCAGCACCCTATGGAGTCGTACTTCCCTGACCGTCTTAACAAGCTGGGGGATTTGGACCAGAGACCAGGAACAAAAATGTCCGTTTTAAACTCTGAAAATGCGGTCTCTGGCTCAGTGTTCCATGGACATTAAACTCCTCTCAGCCCTGCTCTCACTTACACACAGCTCTAGTCTGCAACACTCCGGCGTGGCGGCCCTCAAATTCTCCGTGTGCTCAGAGTCCGCTGGAGGGCTTATGAAAACCCAGGCTGATGGGCTCCACCCCTTGAGTCTCACTCGTGGGGCGGGGGTGAGAGCCCCAGAGTCCGCATTTCCGACAAGTTCCCAGGAGATGCCAGCGCTGCTGGTCCAGGAACCACACTTTGAGAACCACAGCTTCGTCGAAGCAGAAGCCTGGCCAGCAGACTTCTAGCTGACACCCTGGAAATGCACCACCAAAGCTGACGTAAAGCGTGATGCTTGGCTGACTAAAGGAAAGGCTACAGTTTTGTACATGCAAGCTAGCCGGACAAGGCCATCAGGAGGCCTTGCAAGGAGGAAGTTCTCTTCTGGGTTGTCAGGTATGGTCCACGTTGTGCAGAAAGCAGAGGGAAAAGGAAGTTCTCTTCAGCATCTGCACTTGAATTTGTCTGCCTAACCTATTCCCACCCTTTACAGTTTTTGCATGCTCACTGTTTATTGAGCACTTACTATGTGCTGTGGCATGCCCACAGCGGGCATGGGAGCACCATGGCCCTTCCCATATGCCTTGCCCTATGCATTTCCTCCATCTGGCTGTATCTTTACAGTACATTGGTAACAGTAAGTAAAATGTTTCCCTGAGTTCTGTGAGCCATTCTAGCAAATTACTGGGAACCTTGTGGGAGCCACCAATTTGCAACCAAGTTTGGACAGAAGTGTCATTAACTTGTGGACTCACTACTTACAAATGGTCTCCTGTCTGGGGGCAGTCTTGTGGGACTGGGCGCCTGAGCTATACGGTCTGCACTAATTCAGGGTAGTGTCAGAACTGAATTAAATTATAGGATAGCCAGTTGGTATCCACCAAGATTTTGAGAATTGCTTGGTGTAGAAAACGCCTAAGTTTGATGTCAGACATGTGAGTAGAAACAGATCTTAGCACTTGCTTTCTCCCCATGGCTGCCAGCCACCAACAAGGAGAGTCTAACCCTCTGCTGGTGGATGCCAGGTCCTCTGCTGGGTTGCCAACCACTGATGCATCTTCCTAGGGCACAGCCCAATTTTCTCAAGGACAGGACACATTTCTATCAGTAGCAGCAGTAATTCAAGAAACCTCCTTTCCTAGGACATACAGAGGGCCCAGAGACATATGAAAGGATGCTCAGCATCACTAGCCATCAGAGAGAGATGCAAATTAAAACCACCATGAGATACCACTTGACACTGGTCAGAATGGCCATCATAAACAAATCAACAAACAATAAGTGATGGAGAGGATGTGGAGAAAAGGGAACCCTAGTGCACTGTTGGTGGGAATGCAGACTGGTGCAGCCTCTGTGAAAAACAGTACGGAATTTCCTCAGAAAACTAAAAATGGAACTGCCTTTTGACCTGGCAATTCCACTGCTGGGATTATACCCTAAGAGCCCTGAAACACCAATACAAAAGAACCTGTGCACCCCAATGTTCATAGCAGCACAATTTACAATAGCCAAGTGCTGGAAGTAGCCTAAGTGCCCATCAGTAAATGAGTGGATCAAAAAACTGTGGTACATTTACACAATGGAATTCTACACAGCAGAGAGGAAGAAGGAGATCCTACCCTTTGCAACAGCATGGATGGAACTAGAGAGCATTATGCTAAGTGAAATAAGCCAGGTGGTGAGAGAGAAATACCACATGATCTCACCTTTAACTGGAACATAATCAACAAAAGAAAAAAGCAAGCAAATTATAACCAGAGACAGGGAAATAAAGAACAAACTGATGGCAATCAGAGGGGAGAGGGGAGAGGATAATGGGTGAGGGGAAGGGGAAGGGTCACCAAGGAACATATATAAAGGATCCATGGACAAAGCCAAAGGGGGCCAGGATCGAAGGTGGGAGGAGGGGATGATGGGTGGGGTGGGCGGGCATGGTGGGAGGAAAATGGAGACAACTGCATTTGAACAACAATAAAATAAAACTGCTGAGAAAGTAGATCTTAATGTCACCACACACAAAAAGGAAACGGCAATTGTGTGGCAAGGTGACGGTGTTAACTAATTCTAGACTGCAGCAGTGACCGTTTGTGATATACAAGTGTCTCAAATCAACACATTCTGCACCTTCCATTACACGGTATTTTATGTCAATTATATCTCAGTAAAGCTGGGGAAAAAGAAAAAAGAAGAAAAGAAACCCCCTCTCCTCCCGAAATCCACTCTGCCACCCGGCTGTGTCATCTGGATTCTTCCCTTCCCATTCACTCCTCCTGCCAAGCCCTGCCCAGGCCTTCTCCAGCCCAGGCCAGAGGGCTGTACCATCTCCTAGCTGGTCTCCCCAACTCGGGCTCCCTACTGTCTCCCCATTTATCCAGCTCAAGCTGTCTTATCTTCAAACCTTCCTTCTTGAGGTCCCCCCTCTCAAGAACCTGTCATAGCTCCATACCCTTTTGTCACCACTCTTACGGAGCCATCCCTCCCACCCCACCCTGCCCCTTCGCACCGCCATGGCATTGCACATGCTGCTCCCCTGGCTGGTGTGCCCCACATTCTATTCTCTACCTGAACAAATTCTGCCCGACCTTCCAGATGTGACTCAGCCCACTTGCTCCTGGAAGCTTTCCTGACCCACTGATCTTGCTACCTCTATTTTACATACAAGGTCACACCTGCCAAAAACCCACCTATTACCCAATTCTGTCACTTTACACATAGAAAGCTGAAGCTTAGAAAAGTGGAGAGATTTGCCTAGACTCACGCTGTTTGTCAATGACCTCACCACCCCAAGATGCATGGGGATTTCCTAAACTGATAAAAGTGATGCCTACGTGGCCTGAGTGCTTGTGATGTAGCAAGTACTGCGTGGGACACTGCATAAGCATTATCCCATGTTATCCTTACCACTCAGTGAAAGAGGTGTTTTTATAGCCCCATTTTACAGATGCAGAACCTGAGGCTCAGAGAGGTTAAGTACCTTGCTAAAAGCTGAACCACTAGAAAGTGGTAGAACTAACAGGATTCAAATCCAAGTTTGTCTCAGACGGCAATTCTTTTTTTTTTTTTTAATTTTTAAGATTTTATCTATTTATTTTTAGAGAGAGGAGAAGGGAGAGAGAAAGAGAGGGAGAGAAACACCAATGTGTGGTTGTGTCTCCTGCACCCCCTGCTGGGGACCTGGCCCGAAACCCAGACATGTGCCCTGACTGGGAATCGAACCAACAACCCTTTGGTTCACAGGCCAGCGCTCAATCCACTGAGCTACACCAGCCAGCGTCTCAGAAGGCAATTGCTATTCTTGGTATCTTACTGAACTCTTAATTCTTTTATCTGAGTACATATTGTCTAGGGAGAAACTCACCTCCTTAAGGTCAAGGACAGTACTTGGCACGGTGTCAGATATGAGGCCATGCTTGCTTATTCTCCCAAGGAACATTTACTAGGCACCTACTGTGCACCACCACTACGCCAGGGTCTAAGTTAAGCCAGCTAATAACGCAGTCTCTGCCTTTCCTAGACCACCGGCATTCATTTGTTTTATGAATTTATCTCCTTACCATATATTTACTGAGCATGCACCTCGTTCCAGGTATGCAGAAAACGGTAAGAAAAAGAGGCTAAGTGCTTGACCTCATGTAACTATAATCTCATGGGGGAGACAGGTATTAATTAAATATTCACACAAAGAAATGTGCAACTGTATCTGCGAAGGGTAAGGAGGAGTTCACGTGTGAAGGGGATGGTCAGGAGAGAAGCACATTAAGGCAGAGCAACACCGAAGGCCAGCGCCAGAGGCCGGGAACGTGCCATCAGGGGAGGGCAGACAACATGAGAGCCGACTGCAGAGGTCGACCAGCGGCCCAGATCACGCATGACCACCGTTCTCGTGGAACGAGGAATGAACACGTCTGTCTAGAGTCCTATGAAGCCTGCGGCTTGCATTCCTTCTGCTTTTCTGGAGAGCAGAAATGGAAGGGTAGCAGTTCCCCATTTGGAGAAAGTTCCTAGACACACAGTTTCATGGGAATCGGTGAAGCCAGCTTTATCCAAGCCACCCAGCCTTTTTCTGCAATGTTTTCCTGCTTCTCACGTCATACATAGCAAATCCAAAGCTCAAAAATAGTGACTGAAAACAAATACTATTACGGGAAAAACACCGTGCTGTTCAGCACATTTCAAGCTGTGTGACATGTGGTGTTACATCTTAAAATGTTACATTGAATAAAAATAAAAGTTTGCAGGGGCTCTGCCGGTAGAAAGCCAGGTTGGCCAGCTGTCAGGAACACAGCCTGACCGCGTCGGTAGAAGCCGGAGTCATAACCGCTTTCATACGGCTGGGAAAACGGATCTCTCTCCGAGCACATGTGGACATGTTAAAATATAGGATATCTCACACCCTCCAGGAACAAGATGTGGCTGGGGTTTTCCTGGTCAAGGACTGAAGCCATAGAGAGCTCGAGAAGAAGGTGGGGGGAGGGACTCTGGTACGAAAGCCATGAAAAGCAAATCTCAGGAGACAGAGGAATTCAGAGGCAAAGGAAATAGTTTCACTTCTACAGGTGATACCCAGAGGAGGCTGGTTTTATGTCCTATCTCCTGCTGTTATCATCTAGATTATATTGTATTTATATTTATGTGTGTACACATGTGTGGGTATATGTGGGCATATTTAGAGGTATATTATGCATATATGTGCGGACGGAGGAATTCATGTGTGTAAACATGCGTGTTGTGTGCCTCTGTATATGTGTTTATTTATATGTGAGTATTATGTGTAAGTACGTACATGCCTCTGTGTGTATGTACAATGACATGTGTGCATACACATGTGCCTTCCAGTCTGCTGGTGCCAGGCCGCAGCAACCAACAGTGATAAGAACACAATGTGGCTGGTCCACAGATGGAAAACTTACTGCATGAATGTGTGGGCAGACACAGCAGGTCCACGTACGTGAAAAGCCAGCCGTGGTTCCAGAAAAGGCACTCTCTTTCCTCTGCAGTTTCGAGCAGACGTGGTAAGACACTGGAAGAAGGAGGTGTCAGCAGGAGGAACATTTTGATGACTTCAGGTAAAGAATTTTTTAGTATGGCAAATTCTCAGAATTGAGGGAAAAGCTTCAAAGAATCCCAGGCAATCGCATCTCACCTTCTGACTGCAGGGTAACATGGAATAGGGGAGGTGGGCATTGTCTGTGTTGCGCCCGAGCGTCTGTGACCTGCCACGCCTAGCACACGCTCTGCGCCTGGGAGGCAGTGGGGCTCAAAAGGTGCTTCCTGACTGGGTGTTCTCTGCCATCCTCACAGCGTGAGCCTCCGCAGCCCTGTGGAGGCTCCTGGACTCGCCTCCCACTGGGGACTTAACAAAACCCTCTGAAGAGTGACTCTCCCCAGGCTAGCCCTCCTCTCACAGCCACCCTGGGCTCTTCACTGTCCTCGGAACACCTGCCCGAGATGGGTTTCAAGGACACTGTTCTCTGCAATTGGGTCTCTGAGTACTCAGTGGCTCTCTGACCGTTCTGATGACACCCCACGGGCATTCTCACTTCTGCACCCCCATTTCTTTTGTCCACCCACCCAGAACGTCCTTGAGATTCCAATCCACTCGCACACACCCCACCTTCAGCATGTGCTTGCAACACACACAAACAGAAGTTGTGGCAAGTGTTGTGAAGGCAGTGTCCCCAGGAACATGGAACAGAGACGCTGACTCTGTCTCGCAGAGCAGGAAAGGCTTTACCGAGGAAGTGACTTTTGGACTGAAATCTGAAGGATGAGTTAGTGCTATGCGGGAGGGGGCAGGAAGGAAGCTGTCCCAGGCAGTGGTTCCAGCCGGTGCCAAGGCCCTATGGCAGGAGGAGTGGACCGGCAGCTGGCACGGCTGGAGAGCAGACAGCAAGACAGCCTGGGCAGGAGTAAGTCGGGATCAGGCCCTTCTTCACGTCCACATCTCTCGTGATCTCTCTGGATTAGGGTTGCCAGGCAAAATGCAGGAAGCTCCACTAAATTTTTCAGATGTCAGACATATATTGCATGGGCCATACTTACACTAGAAGAAATGATCAGTTGACTGAAGTTGAAATTTAACTGGGCATGCTTTATTTTAATTTGCTAGCAACATTACTCTGATACGACCAAAGAACATCTTTTTCCACAGAACTCATTTGTATTCTTAATCACAAGGCATCTTATTTTTCAGCTGGTTTGATGTCTTTTTGCTTCCGATTGTCTCAAACGGGGAATCTTAGACAGCAGGAAGAGTCCTTCCAAAAATCAACTCGTCCGACCTTCTAACTCCACAGACAAGAAGGGGAGTCTTAGAAAGGCACCTGGAGCTGCTCACAGTCACAGAGAGAGTCCCCCCTCTTTTGTGCCTCCCTGCGGGACAGCGGTAAGCAGATTTAAAAACAGCTTCATCAGTTGCTTTGTAGCATTAACAAGTTCATTTACATGACTGTACGGCAGGGGATGGACAGATACAATCCCAGACAGCCTGCAGCTTTCCAAACAAAATAAATAGCGAGCCAGACAGCAAAGGGGCCACTTGCACACGCACAGACACAGGGGCAGACACAAAGGATCCTAGCAAGTGGCTGGTGGACCCGCTGGGCCCCAGCCTTTTCCTGGTGATGCTATAAGAGCCTGGAACCACGGCTTTCCTCCTTGGTGGCCTGGTGACTTCACTCCCGCATGGCGGTGCATTGGATTTACATGGCAAGTGTAGACAGTGAGCATTTTTTACCTTAAGAGGGGAATTGTGACCCTAAAGAGACTCACCAGCCAGTGTAGTTTATCGCTTTCAGGCCCCAGTAATTTGCTAAGAGACTTTCTTCAGGTCCCCTCTGCAAGCAGAACACGTCCTATCCAAATGTGCACAACCACCAGGAGAAAAAGGCAGAGGCGGGCCCTCCACCGCCCTTTACCAAACGCAGGCAGCCCTCCACATTCAACGGGGCTGAATGCAGGGGGTAATCCCCCTGAGTAAGCTTGGCTTTCATTCCTCCAGGCGACTTGAAAAGACGTCCATCTATCCCGATCACAATCAAATGCAAGCGTTACACTTCCCGAAGACAAACAAGAACTTGGACACATGAGAAATGAGAAGCAGAGGTTCCCTTGTGGCGGCCTGAAAGGGGATGTAGCAGCCCCAGCTCTGTCTGGGAGGGAGCACCCAGAGGATGTTCTGGCTGTGGCCACACAAAGTGGGCCATGAGCTCACCACGCCAAAGCCTAATTGAAACCTCAGGCCCATACCCTGCTTTGTGATATCTGGGGGAAAGGACGGGCAACGACAAAAAGGAAACACAAAGATGTGTACAGAAGCAGCATGAAAAGCAGCCCACTTCTTGACTGTGGGACAATTTGGACGGTGGCCACTGAGTTAAATGAGGTGTAGCCTTCCTCTCAACCTCACTGAGATCCAAGGCCATTTTCAAACACTTGCTGCTGCCAGCATTCTGGCTCCTTAGCCAAGGTCTTCGGGGCTCATTAGGACCTTCCAAATGCAACTGTATTCAAAGAAATGCAGCAGGAAAGATGCTGGTTAGACCTTTAGACAAGCTAAAGGCATTTGCCGATCTACAGAAAGGCACGGGAGGAAGAGCCCGGTTTCTGCACGTCCTTATTTGGGCTTGCATCCAAGCTCTGCACTAAACTTGTGTGACTAGGCAAATACATCTATGAACCTTGATCTTCTTATCTGTTCAAATGGATATTTCAGAGCCTATCTCTTGGACTTGTCTGAGAGTCAAATATGAAAATGCTTCTAACAGCACAGGCACTCAATAGACGTTCACTTCCTTTCATCTGCCCTGAAAGTAGATGCCCAGGGAGGCAGTGGAATGTCTGCATTTGGAGGCTTTATAAGAATTGCAGACATGGCAGTATCTGCCTTTTTCAAAATGTGGCAACTCTGGAGGTAAAAATATGGGTCGAAGGTAGCCTGCAGTAGTCTGAAACCTGATTACAGGCACTCCCTTGCCCGTGGGTAGTTAGTTGATCTGAGGCTGCCCCCAAAAGCCATTCTGCGCTGCTGTTCTTTCAATTTCCTTTGACAATAGTCATAGAAGCATGGCCACATTAAAATATGCCTTGGAGAGGGGCGGGGAGAGTGGCTGCATGTTCTTTTGGCTGTACTTCAGGACTCTAGCTGCTCAGGAGCCAAACCCTGGGAATGCTGTTCAGGATCTCATTATTCTGTTTTCTTTCTCTTTACAGTTCTTGCAAATGGCCACCTGCAAGGTCCGTGCCGAGAAATGGTTTCAATCCTCCACCTTCAGAGAGCCTTCAGTGTTCCGAGGGCCACTGTCTCCTGTGTTCGATCATCACCCACTGGAAAACGCGAGTGTTAGTGGGGGACTCACTATTCTTTTCATTCAGCAAAAGTTCCCAGTAGCAAGCATACCCCGAATAAAACGCGTGGCGACAGACCGAGGAACACCCTCCCAACAGGTCGTAGCCGTGGCCCGTCTTCTTTGTGATGTGGTCTCTCCTCCTAGACTCAGCCCCCTACTTCACCTTGACTATGTAGCTACAGCCTGATGCTCTGGTTTCATTTGGATAGATTTAGCTATCCATGATTACCTGAAAAATTGGGGAGAGGGCTAGAAAAAGAGATGCTTCTCTTTACATGCCCAGTATTTTTGAGATGAAAGGATGTGACCTTTCTGAGTGATCCAGGTGATTGCCATTCCCCTTCCCACTGTACTCTGTACATCAGGCTCCCAGAGAAATCCCCGGAGAAGCCAATACAATGAACTACTCCTCAGGGCAAAGCTCTGACAAACGGGCAAGCACAAGGATAGACCAAAGACAGACATGGTCTTTGTCTGCAGCTTCAGAGTGCTGGCGGTCAGGGGAAGATTACATCACAGGGTAGACAGAGGAGGATAAAAGAGGCAGAACTGGATTTAACCTTGTAGAGCTGTGTAAAAGAAAGTCAAATTTTCCATAGCTTGTCTACGCAATCCAAAAGTCTTCCAATAGGCCCTGGCCGGTGTAGCTCAGTGGAGTGAGCACGGGCCTGTGCACCAAAGGGTTGCCAGTTTGATTCCCAGTCAGGGCGCATGCCTGGGTTGCAGGCCAGGTCCCCAGTAGGGGGCGCACAAGAGGCAACCACACATTGATCTGTCTCTCCGTCTCTTTTTCTTTCTCTTCCCCTCTCTCTAAAAATAAATAAATAAAATCTTTAAAACAAAACCAAACAAAAACCTTCCAATAGTTCTATCTGTGTCTGTCAGCCCTCCCTAATGATCTCCTACTTTCCTCGTCCTGTTAAGGTCGTACAAAGAGCTCACCAAGACAGAGACTCAAACTACATAACATAAACAGAGAGGAAATGTAATATAAGCTCTCTCAAACCTTTGGCCTACGTTTCATTGGGCCTGCGCTGTTTGGTTTTATTACCGTTTGGGTTTTGATACCAGGTGTATAGCGGCCAACGTTAGCATTTCCTGATTTGTATTCTCTTGTCTGAAAAGGCAGGGATTACTCAGGATATCATGCTCGTTCTGTTGTATTATTTTGCCCTTAAAAAAGGAGCCACTATCTCACACCCATCAGGTTGTGGCTACTATTAAAAAACAAACAAACAGCCACCCAGAAAATACTAAGCGTTGGTGAGAACTGATGAAACTGAAACCCCTCTGCGCTGTTGGTGGGAATGTAAAACAGCACAGTCACGATGGAAAACAGCACGGCAGTGCCTCAACAAATCACAAATAGAAGCACCAGATGATCCAGCAATTCCACTTCTATTTACCCAAATAACTGAAAGCAGAATCTTGAAGGGATATGTGCACACCCATGTTTATAGCAGCATTAGCCACAAGAGCCAAAAAATAGAAGCAACCCAAGTATCCAGTGATGAATGAATGAATAAACAAAATGCGATATGTACATGCAATGGAATATTATTCAGCCGTAAAAAGGAAGGGCATTCTGACACCTGCTACAACGTGGATAAGTCTTGAAGACATTGTGCTGTGTGAAATAAGCCAGTCACAGAAAGATACTGTGTGATTCTACTTACAGGAGGTACTTAGTCAAACTCGGAGGCGGAAAGTGGAGTAACATTGCCAGGGGCTGGGGTCGGGGGAGTGGGGAGTTTTCATCTAAGGCAGCGGTCCCCGACCTTTCTGGCACCAGGGACTGGTTTCACGGCAGACAATTTTTCCACGGACCGGGGTGGGGTGGTTTAGGATGATTCAAGCACACGGCATTCAAGATCACCTCCTGCTGCACGGCCTGGCTCCTTCCTAAGCGCCCGGACCGGCACCGACCTGTGGCCCAGAGGTCGGAGACCCCTGGCTTAGGGGTACGGAGTCTCAGTTTCGAGAGATGAAAAGACTCCCGGAGACTGGTTGCACGACAGTGTGAGTGTGCTTAATGCATCTCTACACTTAAAAATAGTTAAGATGGTAAATTTTATGTTACCCGTATTGTACCATAATTTATAAAAAATGGAGCCAGTATGCCAGAATCCATAAAGTCAGAAACTTTGCACCCCCCCTCCCATTATATTCCAAGGAATCAAAGTGACACTCTAATAAAACTGTAACTAAAGTCGGTGGCCAAAATCCAGTTGCTGGGATGCTCTCCTACCAAAACCCCCTGTCCTACAGAGATGTGCATTCTGGTTTCCATTCTTCCCCTCATCACGTGCAGCCGGGCACACAGGAAGAGCTGAACAACAGAAAACCTTTCGGAAGGGAACACATTCTGGTAGATGGAAACATCAGCCATCCTTTGCGAACAAGAGTCACATTACTGACCCCAAACAGACACAGCATGTGTGAAGTTTGTGCCTGTGTTCCCCGTTACCAGGCTCCATGTCCATTGCCCCACCTGCATTCTCCTGCTAGGCAGTGCCTGGCCTGTAGTGGGTGCTCCACGTGGGTTTGGTGAGCAAATTAATGAATCCCAGAAAGGCTAAGGGGAGTGAACCCAACAGCTATACAGCAGAGATGTAAGAAGCCCTCCAGAGTGTTAAAATGCAAATTGATTGCTTCTTTCTGGACAAATTCAAGGGATGATTTATGTGAAACAAGGTAAAGTAAGTTCTAGTTAAAGTCTCTGGTTTCACTGAGAACGTGGGGTATCCTGAATGCAGTTCTGATCCGTCTGCTGTGTGTGTGTGTGTGTGTGTGTGTGTGTGTGTGTAAGCCACAAAAGCAGTTAACTGTTGATGGCCAAATAACAAATGCCTCAGCCCCTCCCAGGAGAGATTAAATAGCTCTGGGTTGGGGAAAAAAAGAGAAGATCAAAAGAAGATCCAGACATCCCTGGCAGGCAGGCAGCAAGAGGTCCCCTGGCCAAGGTGGGGGGTTGGGGGGTGGGTAACCTTTGTGTGAACCTACGAGGAATGAGGAAAAAGGGTCTGGGCTTGAAAAGAAAACTTCCTCAAAGCTGCTCCTAAACGGTGCTGCCCCCCGCGATTCTGAGCCACAGGCCTGAGATTCCCTTCCGAGTCTTTGCTGTTAATCATCTACTTAAATGAACAACAAAAACAAAAAGAGTTATTATTTTTTTTTTTATGATAGCACATAAAGCAAGTTCTGGGTGAAAGTGGTTGGTATCTTTGCATAACTAGTCCGATGCTTTTAGGAAAATAAGGGAGCATTCAGACAACATAATTTATACCCACCAACCCATTTATCCCCCTCTTGGAATTCATTTTAAGACTAGAACCTAGAAGCAGAGCAGAACATATTATGGTTTTCCTAAAAATGTGTTTGAATGAATTTTGAGTTCCTTTAAAACTCATTAGGAGAAGGCACTGGGGGAGACAAAAGGACATTCTATTTATTGACATTGAAGGCCATGCTGTCGACCTGGGGCCAACGCCTGAGAGGCCCTGATTCAAGGGTACCACGTCCTTGGTTTGGAGACAGTCACATCCACAGCATCCTGAGCAGATCTGAAAATACTTCTCTAACACCTGAGATCACCCAGACAACACTCCCGGTCAAAAAGGGCCCTTTCTGTAGCCACTAAGGCAGGGTTTTTTAATGTTAATGAGTTATGCCTGGCAGCTAGCTCCAAGTACACAGCTATTCAGTCCTTCAAACACGTGGTAACGACATTCTGCCCAACTCCTCAGAGCCTTGAGCAAAACGCAAGCAGGCTGTGAAAGCAACTTGACCCCCAGGGCTTGCCTCGGTGGCAAGGGAACCTCCAGGGATGGGGGGTGGGGGGAAACAACAAAAACAAACCAAAAAAAGGAAAACCCTGAAACTTTGACTCCTAAAGTAGCGAGTACTGTAATGCAAATACATGTTGATTAGAAGACAAACAGAACCCTTTTCTGCCCACGATTTCCAAACACAAAGCTTAGAAAGCAAAGGGTTTTTGCCCAATTCTCACAAAGGGGGCTTTCACCATTTAAAGAGCTTACCCTCTGAATCAGGAGCCTTGGCAACACCTACACTTTCTTTAAAATTGTCATTTCTGTAAAGATGGGAGTGTACCTATTTTAGGGGTCCTTTCTGCGCCCCACTCCTAAGAAACAAGCCATCCTGCTCTGCAAAGTAGGGAGTCTAGGGCTGGGTACCCCCGTCAAACTTCTCTTTCATGTGGGAACACCTCCATCTGCTGGAAAGTTAGAAACCTGCATTAAAGGCAGATAACGTTAGTTTTACTTTCCTGTAACTCTAGATCAAAGTTACATTTCCCTTTTCTCACTTATATGCACTGCTATTTTATTTAAAACATCTGCCTTTCCCCTTTATTTTCAAGGCCCCCCCACTGGTCTTTATCTCTAAGGTATTGGCAGTACCAACCCCCCACCCCCACCCCTGCTAGGCCCTCCCCAGTTTGCACAGGTCCCCCTCAGCCCTTCTTTGTAACTTTCTATCTGTTTCCCGCCAAGGCATGGGCTGGGGCATGGCCCTGAGCGGGTCTGCCCAGGGCAGGCCGGTAGTGTGTGGGTTCTCGACACTGTGTAGGGAAGACTTCACAACGCGAGTCCAGGTACCATGCCAGTCTGTTTATTAAAGCTGGGGACAGCAAAACAAGCAAGGGCCTGGTGTAGAATAAGCAGTAGGAGAGAGCCAGTCAGGGCTGCTTTGGCTCTCTAAAAATGTGCGTATAGGAAAGAAATGAGCTGAGGCGGGGCTGCTTTAGTTCACTGGGGGGGAGGTCAGAGAAAAGGGGACTTTGGGGGCAGATTCAGGGAATCGGCCTGGGACAGCTGCTACCATTCACTGCCTTAGAGTTTAGAAGACGTGTGCGTGCCTGTGGGGGAAGAAGTGGGGAATGAGGAGCGGAAGGGAACAGCTCGGGCTGCTTCCCGAAGGAGAGCAGAAGCACGCTGGGTCCTTTGTCTTGAGGCTTTTATCTCCCTCCTGCAGGAGGGAGTCTTAGGGGAGGTCTCAAGGGAGGGTTTCAGTAGAATATTCATCAGATTTCCAGGTGTGCCCTTTCAGCGTTATGGTCTCCACTGATCGGTCAGTGCCAGGGCAGGGGGTCATTAGTCACTGCAGTTGGTCCAGGCTTCACCCACCTGGTTTTGCTGCTTTTCTGGGCCTGGAGCTGAAACTGAGGCCTAGACGTTATCTCTAGGGAGGTGACCTCCTGTATCAGGCTGTAAATTCCTTGGCTATTGTGTTCAGCTATCTGTCTCAGCTTCCCTGTTCCACTTGCTAAGGAATTTTCCCAGCTTCTTACCATCCTGCCTCACATCTTTGGGTTAGTCCTGAACCTCAACTCTGAATCTGAATCTTGTGTGACTGGAGTTAGGGGTGCTGTGCCCCTTAGGCTGGTGCTCCTGTGCACTGTGATCCTAGCTGTTCACAGCACGAGCTCCTTTATTTGGCTGGTCAGACTATTATGCCTGTTTTGTCTTCGATTTTAAAGATAAATAAAGCCACACACATTTGGGCGGTGAGGACAGTGCTGTGCTTGCCACTCTCCTGTTTCTGGTGTCTCCACTTTTGTTTTCTGTTCCCTGTCCTTAATCGCCATCTCCCCCCACCCCCCAGACCAGGCACCCCTCAGTGAACAGCCCCAGGAAATACAACTGCGTTTTACACATGCATGCATTTCTCCACCCTCTGTTTCTTTTTTTAAAAAAAATTTTTGTGTTGTTATTCTATTACGGTTGTCCCATTTTTCCCGCTTTATATAGACATATGAAAAGATGCTCGGCATCATCCTTTCTGTTTGTTCATTAGCTCCTTGAGCATCACTTCCCTCTTCTTTCTTTGGAGTTCAGTCTCCATTCTGCCATTCCTTTCTTTGAAGTAAACCAACATGCAGTTCCACTTGTAAATTATTGCTTCCTGGTGCTGATCGTGCCACAGTGTGAACCTGAGCAGCCTTGGGAACTTCCGCCCTTTTATTTCTACAGTAAGGAGGTTGGGATGATCTCTTAAGTCCTTTCTATCTATGAAGGTCAGAGGGAAAAAAGGCCAGACAAGTAAAGAAGCCAAATTCTTCAGTAGCCTCTCAAAGACTGCACACGCAACAGAGTCAGGTTGGCAAGGAAATAAAGCTAGGCCAACCCTGCTCTCCTCTTACGACTGGGTCTGGGGAGGGACATGCTAGATAGCACAACACTTGAGCAGGAGAAACCAGTAGTCGGAGCCAAAGAGGGAGAGTCCTCCTCCATCTCTCCCAGAGAACCGAGGACCGCAGAGACGCGCAGGCATGCCTTGCCTTGCCCTGCGGAGCCATCGACTGAACTGTACCCTGAGAACGGGAAAACGAGAAAAGCCAAGGAAAACTCCTTTCTTTCTCTGTCTCTCTCCACAGCTGCCTAATCCAGGGGCAGAAGCCTTAAAAAGCTTTTGATCTCAACAACTGGTTTAAAACAAGTTACCTTCTTTTGCCTAGGAGAATTAGGTTTATTAAGTAGTGACTCACAATAAGAAGAGATCCACTAGAATGATACATTAATCACGGCTAATATTCAGGCGCACTCCATGAAGAGCAGAGGCACAACGGAGTGGAACTAGCTGTGACAGGACTGGGCCGGGGCCCCCAGCCCTTCACCCGCCCAATCGCCACGTGGCATTTTTTCCTGCCGGTGCCCCCTCTTAGGTCCCGAGTGCCTTGAGGTAGAGGGAATCTTTTATTCCTCCTGTAACCTAGACAGAGATCCTCCTGCACAAAAGGTATCTGTATTCAATAAATGGTTGTCAAATTGAAATGGACTGGCCTGACCAGCGCCCATGCTAGTGGCCCACACGTGGGGAGAAGATGGCTGGTCCCTCCCTCTCCTGGTGGGGACTTGCCAGCTCTCCTTGTGCTCTTTGCAAGGAGTGGAAGCAGTGTCCCTTCCTTTTCTACTTGACCTCCACCTGATACATAATTGTCACAATGTACTGATACTGTTTTAAAAAGCCACTTTAATGTCATCTGCAGGAAAGTCTTCACAGTAAATATGCAAATCTCTTATCTTTAGAGTCAACAGTCATAATAAAAATGTGACAAATATAAAAATATTAAAGAAGCCTACAATGTGAATGTTGCCCCCTTGGATGAAAGAAATGGTACAGTGCACACCGTGAACCACTGTGCTCTGCAGATGATTTCTTTGGCACCTTTCTATGGTTAGCCTTGAAAAACTGAGCCTGTGAATTGGTGGCAAATGGTAGGACAATTTATGTTCTGTGACTTTCGTGTGGGATTTCAGAAGACTCACTGATAGAAAGAGGTGGGAGGGTGTGTGTATGTTCACACATGGGTGCCACGGTGTTGAGAGGGAGCTGATCACAAGTTAGAACACAAGGATTGTAAAGAGTGACTTCTCTCCATCAAAGAAATTCTCAGGCCTAGCAGGCTGGACCTGCAAACTTGTCCAAAACAGGATTTCCCTGGAGACACACCGTCAACTTAGGTACCAAAGAGCTGTCCTGGGACTTCTGGTCAAGATGGCAGCGTAGGGAGACACAGCTCGCCTCTTTGCACAACCACATCAAAATTACAACTAAACCATAGAACAACCATCACTCAGAACCATCAGAAATCGAGTTGAATGGAAGTCTGACAACTACGGAATTAAAGAACCCACGTCCACTCAGACTGGTAGGAGGGGCAGAGATGCGGAACAGGCTGGTCCCTCACCCATGTGTTCTAGATAAAAATTTGGGAGGGGTATTGGGAGGAAGGAGTTCCAGCCCCACACCAGGCTCCTCAGCTCAAGGTTCCAGTGCCAGGAAGGTAAGTCCCCACAACTTCTGGCTACAAACACCAGCAGGGATTGAGTCAGTGGAAGAAACTTCTGGAGCCCCAAGCAGTTCCTCTTAAAAACCCACAAATGGTCTCAGCTCCTCTAACACTGGGGTAGCAGCTTGAAAGGCACCAGTGGTATTTATTATACAGGGAGAAAATGAAGTGTCAGGCATTAAGGCGAGCAGAGGCCATTGTCCCTTTTCTAAACCCTCCCCCCACAGAGCCAACAAGCTGGCGTCATATCTGAGACTCCGTCAACCTGGCTACCACTGTTTGTCCCACCTTGGAGATCCCCAGAGACTCCACCCCACCCAACTCACCTGCCCACCCAAGCTGCTTTTCCATATGAATGGCTGGTTTGGCTCATGCTTCACAACTTCCTAAATCCTATCAAACAAAACAGTGGGTCTCAGTGAGCCCCAGGCCTGACACTAGCAGCAGCCAGCCAAGCCTTCACAGCTTGGCTTCGCCTGGGAATTTCCAAGTCCAGCACAAGTAACAGCCATCTCAGGTTGCTTTATATCTCAGGCAGGGGTGTCCCCAGGCAGAACACAGGTGGAGGCTGACCTTGGCCTGCACCACCTGGGAAACCCCAGGGTCAGCACACCTAGTGGACAGCTATAGACCACATCAGAACACCACCACCCTGCCCCTCCACAGCTGATCCTCCACGGAGGGTGGAGGTTGGTGGTAAGTGGTCACAGATAGCCCCTGCTGCTGAGTGACGTGGGTAAATCCCTCCTATTGATCTGCATCAGCAACCAAGGTTCGGCTGCAAGAGGAGGGTGTACCTTGAAGGCACACCTCAAGTACCCAGCTTGGGTGATAGGGGAGGCTGTGCCACTGGACCCTACAGGACACCTACTACTTTAGGCCACACTACCAAGACACAGAGTCAAAGCAGCTCTACCTAATACATAGAAACAAACACAGGGAGGCTGCTAAAATGAGGAGACAGAGAAATATGGCCCAAATGAAAGCACAGATCAAAACTCCAGAAAAAGAACTAAATGAAATGTAGATAAGTAATCCATCAAATGCAGAGTTCAGCTCTGGCTGGTGTGGCTCAGTGGATTAAGTGCTGGCCTGCAAACCAAAGGTCGCTGGTTCAATTCCCAGTCAGGGCACATGCCTGGGTTGCAGACCAAATCCCCCAGGTTTCTCTCACATGTTGATGTTTCTTCCTTCCACTCTCTCTGAAAATAAATAAAATCTTTAAAAAAAATGCAGAGTTCAAACACTGGTTATAAGGATGCTCAAGGAACTAAGTGAAGACCTCAGCAGCATAAAAAAGATCCAGTCAGACATGAAGGATTCACTAACTGAAATAAAGAACAGTTTACAGGGAAACAACAGTGGAGAGGATGAAGCTGAGATTCAAATCAATGATATGAAACATAAGGAAGCAAACAACAACCAATCAGAACAAGAAGAAGAAAAAAGAATTAAAAAAAAATGAGGATAGTATAAGCAGCCTCTGGGACAACTTTAGGAGGTACAATATTTGCATCAAAGTGGTGCCAGAAGAAGAGAAAGAGCAAGAAATTGGAAAATATTTGAAAAAATAATGAAAGGAAACTTTCCTCATTTGGTGAAGGAAATAGACATGCACGTCCAGGAAGCACAGAGAGTCCCAAATAAGATTGATGTGAAGAGGCCCACTCCCAGACACATCATCATTAAAATGCCAAAGGTTAATGATAAAGAGAGAATCTTAAAAGCAGCAAGAGAAAAGCAGTTAGTTACTTACAGGGGAG
>VMDR010011952.1:0-27477 GCA_007922815.1 Macrotus californicus
GAAACGGGGGAGGGGGGTGGGATTGGCTGGGGTGGGGGGAGAGTGATGGGGAGAAAATTCAAACTGTAATTGAACAACAATAAAGTAATTTAAAAAAAAAAAAAAAGTTATCTCTCCTGATGATGATATACCACCTGTTTACTCAGATGTGCTTTCTTGGGTAGGAAAGATAGGGATAGAGTTATAGCTATCATGATTGAACACAAGCTACAACCCATCTATGCATCAGACTGTGATGTGTCCCTCATGTAATTGTTATCTGTCACATTTTTCTTGGTATACGCATATCAGTGCATGCCAGATGGATATCTCTGTAAGTAACAGAACAACCGACCCTCACAAAATGACATCTTCCCACAACAAGAAGTATGGAGGTAGGACAATACTAGGAACTCAGTATTAATCAAAGACCCAGTTTTCTTGCAGTTTTTTGCCACTCCCAGTGTCTTCCTGCAGGTTAGCCCCTTCATGGTCTCACATTGACTTCCACAGTTGCAGGCATCCTGTGGAAACAACAACAACAACAACAAACAAAAAAACAACCATGTCCAGCACCAGAAGAAGGAAAGCTTATTCCCAGACATCTCATCTAAAAAAGGGAAGAATAGCTTTCCCAGAACTCCTTTTCCAGAACTGACTTCCCTTTATTTCCCACTGGAAGAAGTGGGTCACATTCCATGGAATGTCCACGCCAAACCGATCATTGGCTGTGAGTACTCTGACCACAGTGCTTGACTAAGACCAGTCAGGATCCACCCAGTGGAGCTGGGAGTTGGGACCTCACTTCCCTTTAAGCCTAAGTTTGGGACTCTCAAACAATTGGGGTTCAATTAGAAGAACTTTGTTGCATCGGTAAAAATGTCTGTTACAGCCAGTAAGGTCCTAAAAGGTGTCCACCTATGTGGTAGAATTGTGGTTTGAGATGCTATACAAGCTAAAGAAAAAAAGAGACAAAGCTAAGTTCTTGTGTTCCTAAGCCACACCCTCCGGCTTCTGAGAAGACACACCTCATGAATAGGGTTCACTTGGGGGACACACTGCAGTTTGAGTCTTAGATGATCTGTGGCTTATACTCAATCATAATAGCTATAACTTTATCCTTTCCTCCTCCCAACAAAAGTGTATCAGAAAATAACTTTAAATCAGGTATAATTTACAGGAAATAGTCAGTCTTTTCCACACTTGAGCATTCTGTATTAGAAACTCACTATTGCAACTCATGTCAGCACTGCTGGAGCTACACCATGCACAAAGACCACTAATCCGTAGTGCTTCATTAAAAAAGAATTACTATGACCTTGGACAAGCATCTCTCCCTGTAAATTATGAAACAATGACCCCCAAGGCACATGGCTGACTTCTTTTTTCTATAACTGCTCCCAGCATGTTTTAACATGCGTGAAGTGTTTTCAGCTCCATTCTCTAATCTAGCCCTTGCATTAACTTCATGGTTAGCATTATTATCCTCCTGTACAGAAGAGAGATTTAATGGCTTTCCCAAGGTCATATAGCTAATTAGTATAGATTCAGGATCTGAACCCTAATTCTTCAATCCCAAAGCTGATGTCCACGTCATCACACTATGTTGGCTTCTGATGGACCGGACTTGCTTTCAAGGAGTCTAGAACAGACTGTTGAGTTTTATATTAATAAGTGCTCTTTCCTAAGGGTCCATCATCCTAACAGTTTTTAATAAGCCCAAAGATGAACAGGAGCGTTTTCTTGGTCAGTCCCCCACTGCTATGTCATTAGCTAAGGAACCTCACAGCATGGGGAGAAACATCAGGATTTTGAAATTTGTTTTCCATTTCTTTTTTTTCCACCTAAATGCCATGAAAAGATTTATTATGACTGCATGCAGGGAAGAGGAGCCCAAGAGATGTTTAATGTAGACCTCTAGGATGTGACTGTTTCTTCCACAGGAAGGGGGCTGCTTCATTTCAGAATCTAATGATGAAAGAGCTAGAGGAAATGGATTCTATTAAACCAAAATGACTTATGTGTTTTATTCTGAATTTCCTGACTATGAGGTTTGCTGATTATTAGATTGGCCTGCTAGTTCCCAATCCATCCCTTCCGTGCTCAGTTGAAACAACATTGTCTTGGGGAGGCATCGCTTGTGGACAGCAAAAGTCTTGGGGAGAAAATGCACCTTGTACTTTGTGACTACATTTATTGTGCTGTGTTGTTGACTTGTTGAATGTCTGTCTACTCCCCTGGACCATAACCTCCTCTGGGACAGTGATCTTGCCTACTTTGTGCATTGCCCTCATCCCAGTGCCTAGAACAGTACCCAGTACATGGGGTCACTGAATGAAACCATTGAAATAATGAAGTGGGAACCGCTGTTATATTTTCTGAAGGCCTGTGTTCATTTAATGTCAGGTTGGTTTTGTGAGATTGTGACTTAGTATGGTGGATCCTGGCTGTGATCTCCAAATTCAACTTAAAAATCAAACTTTTTAAAATTCTATTCTATCCTATCCTGTCCTATCAGAATAAGAGATAAGTGCTTAAAAAGCAAATAAGGGTCAGCAAGCAGGCCTTACCTTCTCTCATTCTCTTGCTCTTTGTGGCTATTCTCCACCCCATTCCCATCCCTTCTCCTTGACTGTCATCACCTAGGAAACAATCTCTTCTTCTGTGGTTTCTTGCAAGGGCACCAACTGAAGCTGAAGATGTACAGTGTCTGGCCTCTCATGATGGTTGGGAGAGACAAGGAGGAAACCTTTCTGTGAGGTATAGGAAAGATTGGCCAACGTCTGGGGATGCAGGCCTTGGATCCTTGAGGCTCTGATTGCTGGGTGTAGAGGGAGGGGCTCCCTGTGACTCCCTTCTGGGGCGTGTTTAGGGAAACTCTCCTCCAAACAAACCTCATCAGATAATCCCCAGCCTTCCTGAAGGACTGTTTCCCAGGGCATAGGAAAAGTACT
Source organism: Macrotus californicus (assembly GCA_007922815.1). NCBI lineage: Eukaryota > Metazoa > Chordata > Mammalia > Chiroptera > Phyllostomidae > Macrotus > Macrotus californicus. The sequence goes on from VMDR010011952.1 coordinate 2,934, forward strand.
CCATTATCTATTCGAGCATCCAGTTCTTTACATTGTTTAGAGGCTAAAATCAACAGCCACTCTTGTGTTCTGCATTGTTTGCATTGTTAAAACCTTTGGAAAACTCATTTGGCTTCTTCTCCAAATGAGATTCCCACACCCCCTGGAACACATTCAGAAACACGCGTCACTTCCAGCAGGCCATCAGGGAACAGTGTCTCTCAAAGCCAGGTTTCCTGGCTTCTTCTGAAGACTAGATTTGAGAATGTTTCCTGAAGCCCACATGGTTCAGCCTCTGGGCCAAGCACAGGCTGTCAGAGGTGCACAAGGTGGAGGGGTGGGTTGAGTGTCTCCAGCACTCAGAAGGTAGTATGGATCCTGGAATGAGAGCTGGGTCTGAGTCTTGCCACTCATCAGTTCCGTGGTTGAAGCAACGAACATCTCTGAGCCTCAATTTTCTCATCTTTACAATAGAGTAGTAAGACCTACCTGCAGGGTTGTGCGCGGACTCCTGTGATCATGTGTGTGAAGCTCTTGACAGAGTGACTGCCATGGAGCAAGCGTTCATCAGTGACCATTGTGATCACTGTTATTATTAGATGTGGGACCTCTCTGGTCACCGTCTGCTCTGACTTTGTTCCTGCTGCACTTGAGAAATGTTTTCAGCTGCCTTTGAGCGATTTTCATTCCATTTCTGGGCAAAACATTAGCCAATGAAATCTCATTTAATATGGCAGGGAGAATGCAGCAGCGTGCTCACACCCACGTGTGCTAACTGGAACAAATGTTGCTGAGCAGATAAAGCAGCATGCGTTGTTCCGGAAACCTTGGCTATTGCATTAGCTCATGAAAGCGAATGGGGAAATGAACCCCAGGTCCTGTCTCTACTTGCACAATGTCAGTCCATTTCCCAGGCTGCTTGTCTCAGCAGGATCGGCCTCTTCCTGCCTCCGGTCCTGGCAGTCACTGGTGGGGCCAAGGGGGGAGATGGTACTTTCCTCCCTCTCAGGTGAAGTGTTTCCTTACCGTGCTGTTCCCTGGCTTCAGAGTGTCGAAGGGCCATTAGGGGCAGTTTAATGCAGTAGCTTCCTTCTTATTCTGGAAATTTGGGGGTTTCCCAGAGCCCACTTCCTCCCCAGAAGCCCAAGCCTGGAATTTCCAGCTTAAGGATGCAGGATCAGCACTACAGGCAGAAAATGTCCATCCATCCATCACTGGGGTGTTCATCTCCAAAAAATACCTTTAATTGCTTTAAACTGCTTAGTTCTGCTCTCCTCTCAAGAAAGGAAGATCAGGCCACTCCCAGCCCCACCTCTGAAGTGACTAAGACCTTTATACCTTTGAACGGGAGTGTTGGCATTTCTGTCAGCTTCTCATCTTGCTTTTAATTTCATGAGCGTAGTTGCAGACTGCTGTTCAGGCTGAAATGGAAGACGATCAAAGCGCATATGATTTTTTATGGCATAAATACATCGTAAATCAGGACCTGGGGTTCCGCTCGGAGGAGCTGTGGCCAGTCGTCCCAAGTTTTGTCTTCCCTTGGGAGAAGGGAAAAGATTGACAGTTTTAAAGCACCTGTTACGAACCCAGCTCAATGCTGGTGCTTGATTTATATGACCCAACTCCCATAAACTTCCCTTTGAGGTACACAGCAAATGTCCATTGAATAAATGAATGACTGAAGTTCCTCAGAGCCATTGTAGAGGCTGAGAAACTAAGACTCATAAGGGTGAAGTCACTTGCTTAAGAATGGTTCAGCTCTTACATGGTGGGGCTGTTGTTCCCTTCTGAGCTCCTCTTTCCCTTTCAACAGTGCACCAGACTTACCATTCAGCGTTACAGGGTTAATCCTGCTCTTCCATCCCCAGAACTGGGGGCCTTGCATATCAAGGTATCGCCTTTTCCTAACGATCTGGGTTTTTCTTGCTCCTTGAAAGTGAAGGTTGTTGAAACAACTTCAGGCTACTGGGAATTTTCTTCAGAAAGGGAGCTTCCCCGTCTCCTATGCAGGGGCACTGGAGGCCCCAAGACCACCAGTGATCAGAGAACTCCAGTTGGGGGTGGGCGTCTGCTCCCCAATTGTGCAGGTGGGGGCTGCTTAGCAGCGCCTCACTTTAGGATTGTCTCATGACGGAAGAATTGTTTGCGCTGGCCGGTGATGCGGAAATTCACTGCAGCGAGCACTGGGGGCTTGTAGTAATTCTGGGGAAGTCTTTCTAAGGAAATCAGCAATTCTGTTGGTTTCCTCTTAATTGAAACCGTTCTTCCCTCTGCCCCCACCTGGAGCTTTGGTGGGGCAGGTTCTAGCCGCTGCCTGCTCTGGAGGCGTTTATTTGGTGTAATCTGAGAGCAGGATACTGGTAACAGGCTCTTGTTTTGTCTATTGTTTCTTTTCATTGACCAGGAGGCGTTCATCGCACCCTCACCCCTTGGCTCCCCCGCGCAGTGCCACAACCCTGCAGGCAAGAGGGAGCCGCTGGGGTTTCTGGAGAGTAGAGAGAGCAAGTCACAAAGAAACATGGATTTCTCCTTATCCATGAAGCAGAAGGCAGGATGTGCTAACGACCTAGAGATCAATCCAATTTCTTCCTGGTCTGATAAAGACACTGAAGCTTCTCCAAGTACTACTGACAGTTTATCAATAAGAAGTCCAGAACTGGAGCCCAGGCCACTGGACTCAACCTAGTGCTTTTCCCACTAAAGCAAAGACACGTCTGTTGGGCTCCGTTTTATACATATATCAGGCATTGGGGATATAAAGATGAATAAAGCATAGTCCCAGTGAAATGCACTTTGATTATATGGGTTAGTATCACTGTAGATAGGCTTCTTCCTAGAACGCTGTTTCCTAGATCAATAGTCTATCTATCATCTGTCTATCCATCCATCCATCCATCTAGCCATCTGTCTATCTAGTATGAATACATATTACATAGAGTATGAGCTTGTGTATCTGAGTAATTAGGTTCCTGGCTCCTCACTGGTGGTCTTGACTGGCTGTTACCAATGATACAGAAAGTAGCTGACCACTTAGTCAAGAGTTAAGTCAGAATATGAGACACTTCATATTTAAGCTGCCTTAAACGTACTCTAATCTTTGAGTTAATGGGCTAATATTTATTAATACCAGGCATTTTTCTAAGTGTCAGGTACTTTGCTAAGTGTTTCACGGACATTTCCTCTTTAAATCCCCAAAGCATCTCATGAGATAGGCAGTACCTTCACTTTACAAATGAAGAAACTGAGGCTTAAAGGTTAAGAAAACATGGCGTGCCTAACATTCCACAAGGGCCCAAGTCGGGACTTGAACCCAAGGCCCTCTGATATGAGAGAATATGAGCATGGCCACTCTGCCATCTCACCGTACCATGGGGTCAATCGCTCCAGTCACCGGATACCAGCCACTGTAAAGTAAGGGATGCTGACGACACTGGGTAGCCAGGAGACTCAGAGGGCTGTGAGTGGGTGAGCCACAGCAGCACTTGGATGAGCTGCTCTGTCATTCGGACTTGTCTCCTTGAAGTTCAGGCCAGGACCCAGAAAGGGCAGATGCACCCCAATTCCACCGACTCCGTACCCAGCTTATGACTCAAATGGAACTCTTATTCCAGAAACCAGATCGTTCAGCTGCCATAAGCTTTGCCTTCCAAGTCTGTTTACCCTGCTAAGTCTACATTCTGGAGACATCTTCTAACGGACCGTGGAAAGCAACAGTGAATTCCAAATCCGATTTAACCTGTATGTGTGGATGTGTGTGGAGGCCAGTATTTCCTTTCCCCATGTATCTGAGCTGATCTGACCACAAACCCCATAATAAATAAGTAAATTATGCCCGTAAGTTCGTAGAAGAGTGAGCGTCCGACCGCAGAGACTGCGGGGCAAGGCAGCGCCCTGTCATTCTCCATTAGAGCAGCATCTCTTATTTCCTGTGTGGCACTATCACCGCCTGAAACTGCCTTGTTTTGTGTGTTAACCGTGTACTGGCATACTGTCCATCTCTCTCCCCACACTAGAATGTAGACGCTTTCAGGGTGGCAGGAGTCTTGTATGTCTCTCCAGCACCCAGGATCCTGTCCGACATGTAATATCTGCATCTTCTAGAAGGTGTGTTGAATTGATGTCTGCACCATGGCCGGGGGACTGGCAATTCAGGCAATTCAGGAGGCACAATTTTCATAGGAAGAGGCCCTATTGTCCTCATCTTGATGTTCCCAGAGCTCCTCTCAAGTGTCCGTGCTGAAAGGAGCTTGGGCCTTCCCCAGGTGTGGTCCCTTGGCCATGTTTCACGGCCGCTTATTTGAAGGAAACTCCAGACCTTATTTTCTTTGACAGCTCCACAGAAGGGCCATTTGTAACTTCCTTCATTTTTAAACCTCCTGGATCTTTGCATGGGCCATGCTCCTTAAAAGCAGGAAGTTATGTTTGGCCCACTCCAGGTGAACATGAAATGGTAAAGATTTTCGTCCAAATCCTGTGGCTTGCGTAGGATTTAAAAGCTTGTCAGAAATGAGTTTTCTGGAGCCTGGCTTTTGAGAGTGGGGATCTGTGGTCACCGAAGAGATTTCGCAGATTGAAAGCTCAGGAAGGGGTGTGAATTACAAGCTATTAGCTCACAGGGCAACTGGAACTGTACTGATCCTGGAAATTTTGGGCCCAGATTTTTCAAAATGTCGCCACAATCCAGTCTCTCCCCGAGTAAGGCTTCTGCTTTGAGACATTTGTGTTGCTCTTAAAAGCATCTGAAGAATGAATAATGGTGGGTGGTCGGACTGGAGCCCACCTCTTGCACATACACACACGCACACACGCACGCACGCACACACCTCTTCAGGTTAACTCCTGATAGAGAGAGGGAGAGGGAATGAGAAAAGAGAGAGGCAGAGTTGTTGAAATGTGACCAGATGATTTTTGAGCCCAGCGAATTCAGAATCAGTGGAAGTCTAGAACTTCCCTTAGTCACTTGCAATACTTGTTGCAAATAAATACTTTGTAGCTACATCATTTCGCCCATATTTGGAGAGGAAGGGGTAACCTGAAGGCATGATTCTTGTTCTGTCTCCATCCGCCTGTAGGTCAGGATTGGTTGTAGGTGAATTGTCAGTACAGGGCTACTGGCGACCAAGTGGCAAGGCTTATAAATGACGTTGCTTTCTTATAAACTGCATCAAACTCATGACTATTCCTAGAAAAATTTGCATTCTCGCTCACTTGTATTCAGATAAGATTTCTTCTAGATGACAGAGAAAGAGGCCACTGGGGATTGCAAGGCATCTGGTGCCCATCAGAGTGTCACTGGGATTGTCAGTCCTGTGAATTGAAGTGATACTAAGGCAGAATGAGGTTAAAATGATCAACCGAAGGGGGGTCTGACCTGTACAATTCATCAGGGGAAGAGCAGAGTGATCTGTCTATTATGGCGACCAGGCAGAAATCTAATCCATTCACCAAGCTTTGCCCGAGTGTGCTCCTGAGATGGTCAACCCTGTCTAGGGCATGGGCCTCTTAAGTCCCACTGCAGGACTGATTTTCCTGTAAAATTCCCCTCTTCTCATTTGGTCTGTTAGTTACCCCATTGGAGGAGAGAGCAGTAAGCAGGTCCCATCCAGCAGCTCTGTTTGCATAGCACCAGCAAATATTAACCCAGGGGTGCTCCAACTGTCTGGCAGGAGACATTATTCTGCAATCACCTGGCATCTCTGAAAGTGAAGCCATGAAAGAGGCATTCATGTGTGGCAGCCAAGAGAGAAGAGGCCAGGCTGCCTGACTCCCTAACTGTGTAGCCTCAGACAGGTGTCTTCACCTCTCTGAACCTCAGTCTTCTTATCTACAGAAACCTGATGCTAATAATAGCTCTCATCTCATATGGTTATTGTGGGGATTAAGTGAGAAAATCAGCGTGAAGCACCTTGCTCAGATCCCTGCACACAGTAGGTGCAATATTAGTGTTGATAGTACTAGGAGCCCAGCCAGGGGCTCGGCTCTAGGATCTGTAGGAGTGTGAGGGTCCAAACCACATGCTTGACTGCACAGTGCACTTCCATTTCAACCCCCCCAGGGTGAGAACCTGCCTGCCGTAGGCAGAAAGGCATGTGTGGCTTTGGTAAACTGAGTCTTGGCTAACTCATGTCACAGACCAGGTATCGTGTCAGGGTTTGACTCCTGGCTCTGCCACTTTCCCAGCGGGACATTGGGTCTCTTGTGCTTGGAACCTCACTTATTTCATCTGCAAAATGGGGGTGATAACCTGACCCCTTGAAGCTGCTGGGGGGAATCCCATGGTGTAACACCTGTTACGGCATCTAGGCCACTGTCCAACTCAGAACAGAGCTTCAGAAACCCCGCAGTCTTCTCTTTCTCACTTGAGAAGATGCTAAAAGTGATAGACAAGAGGGTAAAATCGAAGTGGGAGACACTTGAGACCGTGGTGAAGTTGGGCTGTGCGGGAAATGGTGGTGTTCCTTTGCCCGCCTCCATCAGGACATCTCTCTTGCAGGATAACAGCGTCACCTCAGTTTCTGATTCAATGAATTCTGTCAAGCCCAGTGTCACCCAGCACCAGTCCCTGTAGGACAAGACTGGAAATTCAGACTTTGCTATTTCCTCCTTACAGAGTAAACCAGAGACGATCTTTAGGGAAAGCTGTAAATTGCAAGGCACTTTTACTCCTGAGATCAAGGGGAAAAAACACAAAATAATAATACCAGGCCTGTATCACTTGTAAGGCACTTTCACACAGCACACTTCGTTTGGGCAGTAGAGCCCTGTGCTAACTGCAATACTCCGCAGCTCTCACGTGGATGACTAACCCTCTTAGGGCCCCAGATGCTTTGGAGCCGCTGGCACTTGGCAGGCCTTGCTAAGTGGTGGTTATCGTTGTTATGATTGGCTCTTACTGTGGTGGTTTCCAGAGTGTTCCTCCGAGTCTCCTAGACCATTGTGGAGGATGTCAGGACCCTTGGTGGGATGCAGTGGGAGCTGGAAGAGAATGAGTGGGGGGTGGATAGAGGGTCTGGAGTCTGTCCCTCCCCCCTCACTTCAGCTCCTACTGGGGCAGCTCTGCCTTTACTTTCTAAGTATTGTGGCTCTGCCTCCAACATCACAGGGGGGAGGCAGAAACAGCGTGAAAACCATAACTCTCCTCTCTGAGTGTGGCCACTTCTCCCCTTTGCCTGTTGACAACCCAGGATGCACAGGGCAGCCCCACAGGTAAGCGAGAAAATTCTACTTTGGAAATCTGAGTGGAGGTCTGGATGTTACTCAAATTCTGCAAGGCTTTTGAGTCTCTGAATCTCTTGATCCTTAGTCTCGTCATATGTAAAAGTTAATCAGTTCTTCAAAATGCTGGTTACACACCTGAGCAAAAACTATATGTGAATTAGGTGATGTAATCATTGTAACTACCTCAGAAAAAAATCTAGTTATGAAACAAAGTGGGACCGGACCCTCTTCTTTTTTTCTTCTACTTGCAACAGGGAAAACCCCGTGTGGTCCCCTGAGATGCTTTTTAATTTCACTTACCACATCTTGGGCTTATGCTAGTCTGTCTGCTAAAGGGATACGGTCCCAAAAAGGAGAAACCGAAGGTTGCAAGGCCAGAGTGAGCATTTCCCAATTGCCAAGGTGATGTGCAGGGGTATACCCTGGGGTTTCTCTCCCTCAGCCATCTTCCTGGAGACTTGCTCGCCAAAGACCACTCGGCTTTCCAGAATTGTTCATTGAGGTGACAGTTCTAAGACACACACTCTCCTTTGTCAGAAAAACTGTTGGACCCAGGTTTAGGGAGTAGGAGCCTGAATAGGCTTGCTCCACTTTCTCCCCTCCCCCAGTCCCCATTGTCCCACTAGAAGGCAGTGGTGAGGGCTCTTCAAGCTCTGTGAAATAACCCGAATGCTCCATTGGTTCAGTGTTGGCTGCCATGACACTCCATGCTCCTTGGAGAGGTCAGGGGTTACAGCTAGTTGCCAAGAGTTGGGGTGCATTTCCTTTCTAAGTGCCAAGAGATAAATAGTTCAGTTGAAAGCCACCCAGGACACATTCTGGAGGAAATTCTCTGGATATGATGGTGTATGACTATTTTCTCTGCTCATTAAACCCTCACCCACCTCTGGGGCAATTCCGGGAGAGGCTGAGTCACTCAATACTCATGGTCTGCCCTGGGCAGCCAAAGGCGATCCGGCCACTGAGTGTGATTTTGGCCTCATTCAGAAGTGGATGCTGAACAATAGAGCCTTTCAGCAGGCACCCATCACATGGGCGTCAGGGGATGGAGGTGAGTGACGTGGGAACAGCAAGAAGGCCTGCCAGCCTTGTGGATGGGCAGGCCTGGGTGCCAACAGGGGCTGTAATAAGTAGAAAGACTCCCAGATGGAAACTTCTGGGGTTCAAACATATCAAACAATCAAAGAAATGAAAAACAGAATGTCTTCTTTATGTCTCATTACAACAGTGGATTATGGCATAAGAACAGACATATAGGTCAATGGAACAGAATAAAAAGCCCAGAAACAAACCCACATGTTTATAGTCAATTAATATTTGACAAAGGAGCCAAGAACATACAATGGGGTAAAGATAGTCTATTCAGTGAATGGTGTTGGGAAAATTGGAGAGATACATGCATAAAAATAAAACTAGACAACTTTCTTACACCACACACAAGAATAAACTCAAAATGGATTAAAGACTTAAATGTTAGACTCAAAACCATAAAAATCCTAGAAGAAACCTAGGCAGTAAAATCTTGGACATTGCTTGTAAAATTATTTTTTTTCTGATACATCACCTTGGGCAAGGGGAAAAAAAACAAATGGGACTATATCAAACTAACAATTTTTTGTACAGCAAAGGAAACTACGAAAAAAGAAAAAAGAAAAGACAACCCAGCAAATGGGAGAACATATTTGCCAATATATCTTATAAGGGGTTAATATCCAAAATTTATAAAGAATTTATAAAACTCAACACTAAAAAAACAAACAATCCCATTAAAAAATGGGCAAAGAATCTGAATAGACACTTCTTCAAAGAGGACATACAGATGGCCAAAAGACTTTGAAACAGTGTTCAGTGTCACTAATTATCAGACAGATGCAAATTAAAACCACAATGAGATATCACCTGACACCTGTCAGAATGGCCATCATCAATAAATCAACAAACAACAAGTGCTGGTGAGGATGTGGAGAAAGGGGAACCTTTGTGCACTGTTGGTGGAAATGCAGATTGGTGCAGCCACTGTGGAAAGCAGAATGGAGTTACCTCAAAAAATTAAAAATGGAACTGCCTTTTGACCCAGTGATTCCACTTCTGGGAATATATCCAGAGAGACCTGAAACATTAATTTGAAAGAATATATGCAGCCCTATGCTCATTGCAGCATTATTTACAATAGCCAAGATTTGGAAGTAGCCCAAGTGTCCATCAGTAGATAAGTGGATAAAAAAATGACATCTTACCTTTTGCAACATCATGGATGGACCTGGAGAATACTGTGCTAAGTGAATAAGCCAGTCAGAGAAAGACAAGTATCATATGATTTCACTCATATGTGGAATCTAATGAACAAACTGAATTAAGAAGCCAAGTAGAGACAGGCTCATAGAGAGAGAGCAGGCTCACAGCTGTTGGGAGAGATTGGGTGGTAGTGGTGGTGGAGGGATTGAGCAAAAAAGAAAAAAAAGAGAAGAAACTCGGACATGGATAACAGAATGGTAATTGGTGGGGGGAAGAGGGGAGGGAGAGGGAGAGGAGGGTAAAGGAATGACACATAGTGATGGAGAGAGACTTGGGGTGGTGAACACACAATACAGTGTACACTTGACATGTTGTAGAATTGTGTACCTGAAACCTGTATAATTTTGTTAATCAGTGTCACCTCAACAAATTCAGTAAAAACGACAGTGGATTATGACTTTATTGGGAATGGTTTGCTCAGACCTCTCATAAAAGCAGTTCAGTAGTAAGTGTACTGGTCTAGGAGTCAGAAATCCAGCAATTATAAACCCCTAAGGTCCTGCTTTTCTCATAACTGGCTGGGGGACCATATTCAGTCATCCTGGCTTTTTTTTCTATTGTGTTTCAAGAGAATTGGATTAGAAGCCATCTGTTGTCCCTCCTGGTTTTAAACATATGTGATCCAATTAGTGATGATGCTATTTTTTAAAAAATTGATCTTTTCTTTTCCTACTTTTAATGAGAATCAGTTTGGTTAGGTTTGTGATTTGTATAATCTTTTTCAGACATGAGCTCAGCATATCAAAGACAGAAACAGAATCCTGGCTATTTCATGGTAAACACTATACAATTTTTTTGAGAAGTAGAAAACTCACCAGTGCTTTTGGCTGCCATTGCCCAAGAGGCTAGTGTGTGACAGACTCCCAGGAGCTCCATGGAGTCAGATGCAAGCAGCGCTAAGGTCCTGCTCCAGGGAGATTGGCCTGGCATCTTAGCTTGGTCTGTTGAAATTTCAGGCTGAGCAGCAGACATCTCATAATGTCACAAGGACAGCTGTGGTCTGGCTTGCCAGCCCTGGGTCATCCCTGAGTCCCTGGGTCTTCTATGCACTCTGCTTGACCTTGGCCAGGGCCTTAGGCTGTAAAGGGTAAAGGAGGCCTAAACTGTAGCTTAGGCTGGATTCTCACTTCCCAAGGGGATCATGGGAAGAGCACAGGTAGGAACAGAGAGAGGTAGCAGCCCATTGTTGGGGAGAACCAGTGACCATGGAGAATATGGAATCTTTTCCCCATGGAGAATGTGGAAGTGCCATCAGTGAGGGTTTCCCCCCTGAAACCTTACCAAGTTCTTGGGCAAAGGGCCCTGCCCTTTTAAGCCTTACTGTCAAGAGAACTCTGATCTTAAAATAATATTCAATAAGCTCGAATTCCTCTCACCAGAGCTCTCTTTTCATGCTCACCTTTCCACACTTTAAAAACCACCTAGAGAAAAAGTGGATTTCCTATAGTTCTAGCACCTGTCCCATGCCCAATTTAACACTGCAGGGTGATCAGCCAGACCGCCCAGTCTGAAATCCAGTCCACAGCTTACTAGCTGAGGTTACTCAGGTCTTCTCAACAAATCAGTTACCTCCTGCGAAAAATTGGGGAAAATAAAAGTGTCTGCCACATAGAGTTGTTGTGAGAATGAAATGAATTCTTACACGTAAAATGTTGAAAACCGCGTGTGGCCCAGGGTAGGTGCTGGGTGAGTGCTCGCCATTATCACGGTGGTGGGAACGGCACAAGTCATTAAGTCTCAGGAACTGTCTTTATTCCCATCTTCCAAACAAACAAACAAACAAACAAACAAAAATTCAACTTCCCCAGACATGTAGCCTCCTCTGGGACCAAATCAGTAGGAAAAAATCTGAGTCTGCCACATCCCTCCTGAGGAGATGACAAATAGGGTCCAGGCACATCTGGGTGGCTCGTGTTGGGAAATAAATTAATTCATTTTGGACCATCTGGAGAAGTCTGCTTTGTAGAACTGCGGGTCTCTGGGCACAGTGTGATGGTAGATCGTCTCCTGGTGGTCCTCACATGAGACGCACAATGGCTGGTGTCCTCTCTCAGGAGATCTGGCCTCAGAAATGACTCCACAACAGGATACATAGAGACTGTGCCCATTGCAGACATGATGTTTATAAAATTCGGACAAAGCCAGTTACAAAGCTGAAAGTTGGTCTCTGAAACATTTGTTTTTTTTAAAAACAGATTTTATTTATTTATTTGTAGAGAGAGGGGAAGGGAGGGAGAAAGAGAAGGAGAGAAACTTTCATGTGAGAGAGAAACATTGCCTCCTGCATGCTTGCCCCAACCAGGGACCGAACCTGCAACCCAGACACGTGCCCTGACCGGGAATTGAACCAGTGACCTTTCACTTTGTGGGATGACACCCAGCCAACTAAGCCACACCAGACAAGGCTGAACCATTTGTTTCCAGGGAAAACAGCAAAGTTTCTCAGAAGCAAATGCTTCCAGTTAAAGACGTTTTAAGTGTCTTATAGGGAATTTTCAACAAGGCCCAGCTGGCGATTCTTCAGACATGATGTGCGAAATGGATCTGAGAGGGGCTCTTTTTGGACCCCACAAATCTGCTTGTCCTGTCAGGGCATGGGGAGAAAGAATATTCATTCATTCATCCATTCATTTATTCCACATGTGCCCACTTGTGCAGTACTGTGCAGGGTACTGGGGACACAGTGACGAGGGAGAGACACAGTCTTTGCTCTCATGGAACACATGGGGAAGTTCCCAAACTTCAGAATCCTGGAATTTGACTACTGAGGAGACCTTGGAGATAGTAATCCTTGTAATACTTTATGTGTTTGTGTCCCAGAGTTCTTTGAGAAATTAATGAGACCCAGGGATGTTCCAAACGCCTACACATGCATATACACACAAGCATGTGTGCACACACTATATTTGTGCACACAAAATCTTGCACACAATTTCACAGGTTTATACATCCCCTGAAGATCAGCTTGTAGATTCCAGGTTGAAAACCTCCATTGTAGGCAGCTGTGTGACACCCCACCCCCACCCCCACTCACCCCTTGGGAAAGTTTGGGGAGATGTAGATAATGGTGAGTTGGGTGAAAATTACACAGTGCTCCACCCCCAGCAGACCTTGGGATTTTCTACTGCTTGGGAAATGACTAGGGCAAACCAAGAAGCTGTTCATCTCTGGCCCTGCAATGTAGGCAAAGTTCTGAAACGTGCTGGAGTGATTTTACTACAAAGATCTACTTTCCTTGACCTGAAAGTTAGGATGAATGGTGTCTTGGGTCAGTGATGGTTTATCCAAGCAAGAATGAATTTACCCAGAAGCTGCCACAATTGGCAGCAGAGCACAGAGGTCAGAACCCTGAACTAGTGTACCAGCCTTCATGTGAGTTTGGTGCCAGAGTAGGTTAGAGAAGAAGACACTCTTGGAGAGCTCCTTTTTAAAAAATCTTCCAAACAGGCCACACTGATAGACCTCTTTCTATGTGGGTGAAGAGCTCCCTCGGTGTTGGGCCCCTTGGCCTTTGTCTTCCTGGCGACCCTAACATGCCTGGTGGCATTTCTCCCTCCAGAGAGACTCCACCCTGAATCTAAAAGTGGCCTCAAATGGTCGACATTGCCCTTTGGGTCTCTCCGAGGGAGGAACTTGGACAGTTTATTTATTACATGATACAAGAGATTTATTGGATACCAGAGGGCTCAACGGAAAACATTCTTGATTTATTTCCAGTTGGAAAGGCTTGTTTGAAAGATGCAACAGCCAGTTGCTGTTAGCCTCTTGAGTCACAGCAGATCCCTAATCACAGGGGCCTCTGTGTCTTGGGAGAGCCGTACAGATGTCTTGGGAGTCCTGCATGTCTGCAGGGGTTTGCAGCATGGCCAGTACCATGGCCACAGACACCGGTGCTCCCAGTGGTCTGTTGTCCATGGCTACTCACACCTCAGCCTTCCTCCAACTTAGTGAATATTAGCAGATACACATTGGGGGTGTCGAGAGCTCATAAAAAGTGACTTAATTTGGGGTTAGGAGTAGTAGCCTAGTGGATAAGCCGCCAGACCAGCTGGATTTGAATCCTGGCTCCATCATTATTAGCTCTTGGAACATGGGCATGTTTCTTACCTTCTCTGTGCCTGGGTTTCTATCTCTGGAAAGTGAGGATAATAAGATTACCCATTTTGTAGGGTTGATTTAAGGTTAAAATGAATTATTACTTGTAGAATGCTTAGAATAGTGCCTGGCACATATATAATAAGTGCACAATATGTGTTAGCTACTATTATCGCCATTGGCATATTAATACCCTTTGGGGTAGTAACTTCAGTTTACATTAGTGTTGAGAAAGCCCATTGGAAAGTCATCATGCATTATTAGGGCTTGAAGGATCCATGGCCATGAAGGCTCAGTCCCTTTTAAGGTACAAGGGACCCAGGGAGGAGGGACTGTGAACACTCACAGGACAGTTGACCTGAAATGAAGTTTTGACATCATCTTTGCAATTGCAGCTGGCTGGATGCCGCAGGATTAGGAGGTGGACCTTCTTCATGAGATTAGGATAAATGCGTGCTGTGAAATTTTCACACTGCACAGAATTCCTGCATTCGTTTGGCAGCCCTTGGCTGGTACCTACTGTGTGTCAGGTCACGTTTGAGCCTGGAAGTCTAGGAAGGCTGAAGGATGAGTTTACCTATTGCTTCCTCTCTTGGCTTAGCAGAACGCACACACCACACGCTGCCACTTGCACACACACACATAGACACACTCACACAACGCATGCATGGAGTGTCTGTAAAGTTACATTGACTGCGGCACAAAGGCTTTTATTCGAAAGTCTCAGCCTGAATTGGTGTCTGTTGCATTTGCATATCTGTGTGCCGCGTAGCAAAGTGGAGTTAATTTTAATAAGACTGAAACTGCCATTGAGGGCCAGCCAAGCCACTGTCCATGCCTCAGACTTTATTTTTAACCTGGGAGTGACAGAAACCACCTGGCTGAGCACTGACAGGCAGTTGGCCTGTCCTGCTCTCTGCTGAAGGCTTCCCCATCAGCCTCACCTCCGGGAAGCTCATTGGGAGGCTTTGTTTTTCTTTTCTAGGCTGGACAAGCAGAGCCGCGCATGGGCTGCCACCTCAGCAGGGCTGCCACCCAGAGTGACAGTTTCCTTTTGCTAAGATTGGCTGACAGAGGTCCAAGCTGAAAATGTCAGTGAAACAGTATTGAAAACAAACAGTATTTCCAAACGGCCTTGTGCATGTCCCTCCTCTGTGCTCCTCTGTGTCATCAGCCCCTTGCTGTGTGGCTGTTTGAGGAGCACACCATTCTCCACCCCAAAAGGGATTAATCTCACGCAAAAACCCATTTTCTCCATTTCACCTACTTCTGATGCTTTTTTAGAGCACCTACATGCTGAGGAGGCGAACAAAGGGAAAGAAAACCAGTTGATATTGGCTCATCTTTTCACAGCTCCATTCCTTGTTTTCCTTTCACTATGTTCAGTCAGGACAGAGCATACAGAAGTCCAACAGTTCTCTTAACATCTCATTTCACCCTTGTCTGACTCGGTTTTCTTCTGGTCGGAACCTGCTTCCTGCTCAGAAAGGGGAAAACAGTTGCCTGTACAACTCAATCAGACTGACCCTCATGTCACAGCAGGTTAGGTGTGCCTCTGTCCTTTGGAGTGAAATCTTCCTCCAGTAATACAAAAGGAACCAAGGGTGAATAGCAAAGTGGTTTGGAGCACGGGTCTGGCATTAAACAGTTGTAAGATGAAATTCTACCTCTGCTACTTAATAGATGGGCGAGCTTGACAAGTTGTTTGATTTTCTGAGCTTTAATATTTTTTTAACTATCAATAATATGTACATACATACATTAAATTCACCTCTTAGGGCTCTTGGTAGCTGATGCACACAGAACCCTAGCTTCTGGGCACTCAGGGACAATGCAGTAACAGGTGTAAGCACCTGAGATTCTGGGAGGTTCTGAGATTCAGGCTTTAGACAGAAATCCTCACCTCCTTGGGCAGCTCAGTTCTCTGGGTCTCAGTTTTCTTGTCGATAAATAAGCAGAATCTTCCTGACTACCTCCAGACCTGCCCACAGCAGTCTGAGTAAAGCCAGTTCTGTGTGGATCCAGACCTGGCTCATCACTGACAAAGTGCTGCCTGGCCTGGCCCATGGCCCGCCCACCACGTGGCGGGCCAGCCAAGAAGGGCGGGTCAGTAAGTGTCCTTAGGGAAGGACTGTCTTTGAGGCTCAAGGAAGTGCTCAGGAGGAATTAGACTTCACCAGGACAGTTTCAATAATGTGACTTTTCTGTGTTGGAGCAAACTCAAGTGCAAACTGAGGATAATACAGTTCCAGAACAAAAAAGAAAAGAATTTTCAATTAAGGCCTTTTAAGACTTCCGGGATTGTTCCAGTGGATCCTGTAGAACCAGAGGATTTTTCAGCTCCTCATTGAGATTTCAGATTCATGTCTGCAAAACTCGGAGATGTCCTTGAATTAAATCACTCTTTCACCAGTGGACAGCATTTAGGCTTCATGTGAAGTGCCATTGACTCTTGGGAGCAAACAACAGGTCTTGGATCCATCTGTCAAGATGTTAAAGTATGTTTTTCAAGAAATTTCAATGAGTCATCTATTTATTCAACAGTATTTGTTGAGCCTCTCTGTCAGGTACCGTGGTGAGCATTAAAAACAGCTGTAACCCACTAAAAGGGCTTTGCTTTTTTTTTTTTTTGAGTTTTCCTCACAAAAAGGGCTGATGGAGAATAATTAACTGCATAAATGAATAAGTAAATTGCTGTGGAGCTGCCAGTGCAAGGTGAGCAGAGGCAGACGCTGCAAGTTCGGTGAGGGTGTCCAGGGAAGGGCTCTGAGAGGAGGGGATGTGGAGGTGGCAAACACGAATGTAGTAATCGAGGACAGAACATTCTAGACAGCGGGAAAGGCAGATACCAATGTTCTAAGGTGGGAAAGAGCTCAGAATGCCCAAAAGAACTGAAGGGAAGCTTTGTGTCTGGAGCTGAAAGAGCTACTTAAAGGCTAGAGAGGGAGATAGGAGCCAGATCATGTAGATCTTATCAGCCGTGATAAGGAAATTTATTCTGGGTGCAAGCAGGAGCCACTGGAGGTTATAAGCAAGGGAGGAACACCACAGGATTGTGGGAAAATGCTCATAATACAAGATTAAGGGTTGGGGTGGGGGGAAGACTCCCAAGTCTAAAACTGTGTATTTAGTGTCATTTTAACTAGAGACACACATACACACATTCAGAAAACAAACTGAAAGAAGATACGGCAAAATGTGTAAGACGTTAGCTGTGGCTTCTTAGTGGTAGACTTGCTTTTCTTTCATGACTTTCCAGAATTTTGTTAAGTTCTCTGCAAGTTTGTATTGCTTTACTAATCAGAAACAAATCATATACTTTTCATTTTTTTCTTTTCTTTTTTAAATGTATTCATTTACCTACTGAGAGATCTCTTAGTTGCTTCCAAATTTCGACAATTGTGAGTAAAGCTGCACACATTTGTGTGCAGGTTTTTGTGCGGACATAAGTTCTCAGCTCCTTTGGGCAGGTACCAAGGAGTGTGATCGCTGAGTCATATAGTAAGAGAATGCTTAGTTTTGTTGTGGCTGTACCATTTTGCAGGTGGTAAAAGACCACCTAAACTGGGACTTACTAAAAATATTAAGAGTTTATTTGAGCAAAAACCCATTTCAGCTGGACAGCGCCAAACCCAAAGTGGTTAGGAACTCTCCCAATCATATGCTTTTAAAAAACTTGGTTGTGCAGTGATGGATGGAGACACAGTAAGAGTGAGGTGACTTGACTGTGTCTTATCCCAGGTTTGGGTTTAAAGTAATGGTGCTTTGGAATGTTGGAGTAAGTATTGAAGGTTCTGGCCAGTAGAGAAGTTTATTTGGCTTTTTAATGAGGCTGCTCAAAAACAAACCTATTATCCTTTCCAGATTATTTATACAAAAGAACCCTAACATTTCTGTTTCATCCCATAGATCTGAATGTAACTTGCCGATACTCAGGTGTATTCCACGTGGAGAAAAATGGTCGCTACAGCATCTCGCGGACGGAGGCTGCTGACCTCTGCGCGGCTTTCAACTGCACCCTGCCCACCATGGCCCAGATGAAGGAAGCCCTGAGTGTTGGGTTTGAGACTTGCAGGTGAGAGACCAGCCGCTGTCCATGGGCCGCCTAGGCGGAGGGCTCCTCCCTGACAGCTGATTGGATGGTTGCCTATCGGCCCCACCTATTAATTGGGTATAGTCTACTGGAACCTGTAGGGCTGCTGAAATTTAAAGCCTTCCAAAGACATCTTGTGAATCATAGCAGGGTTGCCCAGAGGAGGCTCTTAAGGGTCAGCCTCTGGAATCTTCCCGCCTGAAGTGCTTCCTTCCCCAAAACGCTCTTCTGGCTTTGAAAAAAACGTGCAATATTATTGTTGGAACCACAAGAAAACGTATGCCAAGTAACAGTGTTTAAAATAAGTAAGTGCTTGGAGTCTTGGCTCTGCAGACTTGGCTTAAGGTGGATTTTTCAAACAACTCTCTCTCTCTGGTTCTCACTCTCTCTGTTTGCTTTTTGATTCTCTTCTATGTTGCTCTTGTTGGAGAGGGCTACAGAAAGGTGGATATGAAAATTATTCAGACAAGTCACTGGTGTTTGGGAAACGATGGGAGGGACTCAGCAGACCGGCCCTCCCAGGTATCTGCAGAAGCTCTGTGGAGCTTTCTTCACACCCTTCTGCTTGGAGGACAATCACTGCAGGCAATGGACTTTTTTTTTTTGAGTTTCCGATGGCCCCGGGTGAGTGGTGCACTTTAAGAGCAAGCAGGGGTGACAAACACAGCAAAATGTATGCTTTGGTTTGTTTTCACTGGAAGCTCTCTGAGTCATCTGAGCAACTGCTCACTTTCCATCCCAGCCCCTGCTGCCCTCTCTGTGCTTTTGCAACGTGGTGCCATTAGGAACATGAAATACATCTAACCCTCATCCTTGGTTAGAGAGTGAGGTACCCACTTGACCAGCAGTAGCTGAGACTCTTGCTGAAAAGGAAAAGGGAAATCTTGAGGTCTAATATGGTAGCCACTAGTCACATATGGCGATCTACGCTTAATTAAGTGAAATTGAAACCTTGATTTTTCAATAACACAGTAGCTACATTTCAACCAGCCACAAATGGCTAGTGGCCCCTGTATGGGACAACATCAATTATAGACCATTTCCATGATAACGGAAAGTTCTGTCACTCAGCATTGCTCTAAAACAAACAGCAGCTGAATAAGATGTCTGTATGTGTTCAGAGCTATGTCTGCAAGAACACAAAAGGATCAGAGAAAGGGAGCTAGCTCTGGGAGCTGCTCACCCTAAGCTGTAGTCTACAATGAAGGAAGGCCAGTTAGCAGATTCACTGATTCTATCTCCAAGGCTAATTGTTTACATATCACCTGGACTAGGCCAGTAACTGTACCTGAACAAACAAAAAAGATAAATAAATAAATAAATACATTTTTAAAAACCCACTAAGAAGGTGAGTTCGGTAAGCTGAATTTTGATTGTGAAATGCAGGCAAGGCATAGTTACAAAGTACAGACATCTTCTCATATGCTGAAAAAAGGGAAGTTTATAGTATTTCCACTGGCCAATCATCAAGCACGTAGACGCTAGGCACTTCCTCACAACCCTTACTTAACCCTCAACTGGCTCTATGGTCGATTACATTACCCCACTTATGGATGAAGCAAGTGAAGCTTGGGGAAGTTCCATAGCTCATCGTGGGCCATGTCACTTGCAGGGGGAGGAGTCCAGATTCAGGTCCTGCTCCATCTGAGCCCAGGGCAAGATTTTAATGACCAAGCCCCCCAGAAGGACTGAGAGCAAAAGGGAGATGCAAGTATGATGTGTGGAGTTGCTGAGTATTTCTTTTCTCCCTGTGAACAGCAACCTACTCATACGGTGCACACACATATAAATTTTAATATCCCCAACCCATGTACAGTGTGACACACAAAACTAGCTGTCAGCCTGATGTGGCAGAACTCAGGGGTAACTTACAAAGGGCATGTGGATTCTAGAATCTAGATTGTCAGTGTTACACAGACTGGATGCATGCAGTGAGGGTGGCATGGAGTGTAGACCTACCAAGGAGTACCATTATCTAAAAAAAAAAAGGAACTATGCCAAAGAAACCTACTTTTGCCTCCATAGCTGGTATTAAGTGTTGCAAAACCCATTTCCATAATTTCACTTGTAGCTGTGAATCAGCTTTCTGCCATAGGACGGATGGCAGAGTCTCAGGCTATGATAGAACCTTAGCAGCTCTCTTCTGTCTGCCCCACCCTGATTAGTAGCCACTCTCAGATATATGGTACTTACGAGCACGTAATTGCCACCCCTCCCCCCAGCAAGTGAAGGAGCCTTTGGAGGAACCAGACTGTCGGTTTAGATGAGGAATTAGTCATGCAAGCTACAATTGCAACATAGACATTAATGAGTTTTAGGACTTCGAAATTTCAAACTCAGAGCCATTTTCATGGATCTGGCAGGGCAACCCACTATTGTTGCCCCTGGCAGGAGAGATTAAAAGGATTGTGCATTTTAGCCAGCTTTGCGTTTTTCAGAAACCTGCTGGATTTAGCGTCTCCCTCTCTGCCTTTCCCCTGCCACCACCTCATTCCTTGCAAATGGTACTTTCTCAGCCCACATCTCATTTTTTTTTTTTTTTTGAGGCCTTTATATTCCAGAGACATTGTGCAGTGAATCTTTAACCACCATGATACTGATAGAAGGCACTGGGTGCTGTAATGTTGCATCTGGCAGGGTCTCCAGCTCCAACATGCTCCCAGAAACCCCTTGGTGGGGTGGAGGGACTTAAGTGCTTCCCTGGCTGTGCTGCTTCTGGAAAATCCTGGAGTGAAACGTGGCATTGCTATCTACTTATTAATCACGATTACTCCCATTTTAATGACGGTCAGTTTACTTCCACTGGCCGTGAAATGATGCCTGGGATGCTCGTGAGGCAAAACGCTCTCATATCTGGCATATGAACAAGACTTTGTTTTAGAGTAGTGGAATCTGGAATGAAGGAATCACAGGAAAAGGTGAGGCAGGGAGGGAAGTTTGGGGATGGGAAAGAGGGCAGATTTGACATGTGAGGATTGGAATGAAGAGCCACCTAGTTCTATCTTATGGGAGCTGGTCGTTTCATGTATTTTGTGAAAAACATGAAGTTACTGGGGAACCAGAGTGAACCTCACACCATAAACTGGTCATCTTTCCTCTTCTGTGACTTGGGCTTCCTTCTTCTTGTTCAAACTGACTTGACCACAACTTTTATTTGAAACAAGTATTTTCCTTTCATGAATCTCCTTTTTTTTTTAAAAAAAAAAGCTCTCGTAGAGCCCTCCATGAAATTTATCTTCGTCCTCCTTGTTGACCCCTTTCACTCTTCCTGTGCTGTTGCTTTTGGATTTCACGTAACTCAGTGGTTGGAACTTCCAACGCCCCTTGGGGTGAGTTGAACGAAGCCTTGCACTGCAAGACATGTCATTTGATGGGATGTGATGAAATAAATACCTGTCATAGCCCAGGAGGAGGGTAACTACTGGTGTTTCTTTTGCAGGTACGGCTTCATAGAAGGGCATGTGGTGATCCCCCGGATCCACCCCAACTCTATCTGTGCTGCGAACAACACGGGGGTGTACATTCTCCCCTCCAACACCTCCCAGTACGACACGTACTGCTTCAATGCTTCAGGTTGGTTCCGAGTGGATTGTCTTTGTGTTTTGGGTGGCTTTTGGCGGGCAAGCCTGTGGCGGCGTGACCCAGAGAGGTTCAATTTTGGCTTCAGTGAGCCTCCGTGTAGCTTCCAGAGGCTCCCTGACTATCCCTACAGCAGAGAAGAGATTTCTGTCTCTAGAGTGCATACCTGCTAAGTTGGGGAGGCCAACAGGAAACAAATAAATATTAAATACCTTATATGAAGTCAGAGTGAGACAAGAACTATAAAAAGGAAAGCAGAACAAAAGGCTTCAGGGTACTAGAGATGCTTTTGTCTGAGACAGTGGTCAGGAAGAGAAGGGGTGTTGAGGAGAGCCCCGAGTGAAACGTGGGAGAAAGTCCTGAGCAGAGTGGGTGGTGGTGCAAAGCCAGGCGTGCGGGAGCACCTCGGCCTGTTCCGGGAACAGCAGGGAGGCCTCCGTGAATGAAGCCCAGTGCTCAGAGGAAGGAATGCCAGGGAATGAAGTCAGAGAGGTAAGCAGGCGCCAGATCTCATAAGGGTTTGTAGGCCATGGTGAAGAGTTGGGATTTTGTTTTCGGTGTGATGGGAAGTCATGGCAGGGTTTTGGAGAAGGGAGGGACATGAATCTAATGTTAGCATTGGGGTACAAGCCAAACGGCTTAGCTTAGAGGCATTTATTCCATGTTGAGAGACAGTTGGGAGGATATATGGTAGGCCTTTGACCTTGTCGAGAGTCTCTACTCAACAATGGAGAGCCCAGCAGCTAGAAAACAAGAAAGCCAAGTTAAGATCTGCAGGCTGGGCTGCTGGCCAGGTCCCCTCCCTGTCTAAGGGACTTACTTCCAACCATTAGCCTAGAAACACATGCTTACAAGTCTAATTCAGGCCCCAGCAAAACTAAAGAATCCTCTGCATCATGAATCTTCAGGGTCTTTTGAGAAAGGTCAAATCCATAAATGTCAGTTTTTTGAATGCCAACAATCAAGTGTTTTACTTCTCAAACGGAGCCTGCTGTTGTGCCTAAAGGTTTGAGATTGTGTGAAGGGGAAGCTAAAGCCACAAGGTAAACTTGACACATCTACCTGGCACATCAGCTTTCCTTAAGGACAGGAAGGGCATCCTTCCTGTCTTTAAATTAGCCGGAAAGTGAGTTAAGACATTTTCTGTATGAGATGAACACAGATGTTATTATATGATGGCTTAAGGCATTATTTTTATGAGACAAACACAGATATTATATATGGTAGTAGAATATAAAAACTGCATGGACTTTTAAGCTAAAGTAGGGACATCAAAGGAATTGTAAGATTACATCAATAGCTTTAGGATACACCACCTACCTACTGTTGCGTGAGCAGTGGGGATCAGAGTGAGAATTCCGAGGGGAAAACTAGAGTTAAGGGGAAAGAGAAATGATCAGGGCTGGTTAGTTGGAATGGAGTGATCAAAAATATATACAGGTCACTAACCCTATGGAGGGACACTCAAAGTAAGGAGAAAACTGTAGAATATTTACTCCTCTCTGTCATATGAACAAAGAACACAAATAGTTTAACCAAAAGGAGGAGAGGCCAACTGACGCTACACGGTACATGGCCCATCCCCAGGTCCCACACCCACACTAGTGCCCATTCTAATGACATGATAATGAGAAAAAACCCTTGCAAATAAGCAAGAAATGGACACAGAGCTGCATGTGGTCTAGCTAGCTCATCTTCATGCCAGAGCTCATGGAAGATTTGGGAAGACCGTGTTTTCGATGAGGACATTGGTCACGTGGAAAAGAGCCAACACCAGACAGCATACTCTTGAATATCTCTGGGTGATGCCTGCCACATCTCCCCCTGACTTGTGTCGAGTGAATATATGCAAGTCAGTACATACCCACATTGTCTCCCCCGATTTACGGGTGGGTATCGCTTGCTGAGAAGAAACTTGCCTGGAAATGAAGCCACGTAGGCAAGTGACTACTCAGAGTTTTCTCCCTGTCCTTATTTTTGCCCATAAGGTTGGGCCTGTCCTCAGAGAAAGGAGTGAACAGTACTGATTTGATTAACTTTCCTTTTCATTTGGTGCTGGTGGTGGGAGGGCGGGAGGGTGGCTTACTTGAAAAGTTTGAGAAGTCCTGGAGGTACTCAGTAGGGATAGGCTGCTTTTGTATGTTTTTCTTTAAGTTTTAAAAAGTCTGCTGCTCAGTACTGTGCAGGGCGGAGTGGGGTGAGAAAGCACCAGGGACAGTATTTCTTATCTGGGGAGTTAATCTTGTTGAAGCAGCAAGATAAAAAGTGCAGGAGCTTGAGAAGAATGTTTATTTAAGGGTAAATGAATTCTAACTGTCTTGCTTTAGAGTCAGATGATAGGGGACATTAAGTAAGCTACAGATCTTGATGACCTTCTGCTCCACGTGAAGGATGTCATTGGAAAGATCTTTGAATCCAGCTTAGCCTGAGAACTACCAGCAAAACCCAGTGCTATGATCCCCACACAAACTGGTTCCAGGGACCACAGCCAGCTCTGTCTTAGCAGATAGCTTCTGCATGTTTGCAACTCAGCAACACTTGTATAAAACACATCCTGTGGCTTACAAATGAAAATCAGGCAGACCCTGAGAAGGCTTTGTGGTTTTTTTCTTGCTTCAGCTGTCAGCGATAAGGCCCAGTGTGAGCCTGGTGCCTTCTGTGTTAACCACACGGAGGGCTGACTTGAATGAGTTCACTTTTTAAACTGGCTTTGAATGAAATGCCTCATCTTTTGAAGGAGAGATTTAGGGAAGATTCTACATTTATTTGTTTGTTCATTTACTCATTTACTGAACAAATATTTATTGGATACCTAGAATGTATCAGGCATTGAGGAAGGTGCCTGTCTGGCACCGAGCAATCGGCTAGACTGAATAATTAACATTTCTCTTAGCTTTTTAGTGTAGTGGAGGCAAGGTTTTGAGATGCAGCCCACCAGGAAGCTCACCTCGGGGTCTTTCTAACAAATCTTTAGGTTCAGGAAAAGCGTACTGGGCCTAATTCTCCCAGCAACACAGTGCTCATTAAACAGAATGAAAGGCCACCTAATGAGGCCCTGCTATCTGACATGGGAGCCTGACTGTATTAATTGCACATTTGGGTCACCATCCATCTTAGTATGCTTGCCAGCTTTGATGTGCTTTATATAAGAAGGTGAATTGGAGCATGAAGGGAATCTATTTGAACAAATGCTCTAATCATTCACAAAACTATTTTAGTGTTTTTTTGTTTTTTTTTTTAATTACTTTATTGTTGTTCAATTACAGTTTGAATTTTCTCCCCATC